>JAWPHD010012991.1:0-71747 GCA_037043455.1 Cyrtodaria siliqua
GTTTGTCTTTCTTTTTGTTCCAAATATGAGTTTAAGTAATACAATTGTATTTTCTCATTTTTTAAGCAATTAAACAACCAAACGAATCATAGAACACGTTGCATGCATATCAAATAAATTCTCCTCTCCCCTCACACACACCTTACAGCATATTCCTTAACAATACAGTTACACATCTCACCCAACTACCCCCACCCCCACCCCCACCACCATAACAACACACAATCCTTCAGAACAATTCATAACAAGAGACCCACACACACACAAGCAGCTTTCAGCACATTCTATAACAAAACATATAATTTTACAGAGACAATCCCATCCCTGACATCCACACCTTTCAGCACATTTCATATTAAGACATCATTATACAGAGACACCCCCCCCCCCCCCCCCCATCCATGACATCCACACCTTTCAGCACATTTCATATTAAGACATCATTATACAGAGACCACCCCCATCCATGACATCCACACCTTTCAGCACATTTTATATTAAGATATCATTATACAGAGACCACTCCATCCATGACAACCACACCTTTCAGCACATTTCTATTAAGACATCATTATACAGAGACCCCCCCCCCCATCCATGACAACCACACCTTTCAGCACATTTCATATTAAGACATCATTATACAGAGACCCCCCCCACCCCCCCCCCCATCCATGACATCCACACCTTTCAGCACATTTCATATTAAGACATCATTATACAGAGACCCCCCCCCCCCATCCATGACATCCACACCTTCAGCACATTTCATATTAAGACATCATTATACAGAGACCCCCCCCCATCCATGACATCCACACCTTTCAGCACATTTCATATTAAGACATCATTATACAGAGACCCCCCCCCCCATCCATGACATCCACACCTTTCAGCACATTTCATATTAAGACATCATTATACAGAGACCCCCCCCCATCCATGACATCCACACCTTTCAGCACATTTCATATTAAGACATCATTATACAGAGACCCCCCCCCCCATCCATGACATCCACACCTTTCAGCACATTTCATATTAAGACATCATTATACAGAGACCCCCCCCCCCCATCCATGACATCCACACCTTTCAGCACATTTCATATTAAGACATCATTATACAGAGACCCCCCCCCCCCCATCCATGACATCCACACCTTTCAGCACCTTTCATATTAAGACATCATTATACAGAGACCCCCCCCCCCATCCATGACATCCACACCTTTCAGCACATTTCATATTAAGATATCATTATACAGAGACACCACCTCCCCCCCCCCCCCCCCCCCCCCCCCCCCCCCATCCATGACATCCACACCTTTCAGCACATTTCATATTAAGACATCATTATACAGAGACCCCCAAAACTCTTTAAATTTCAGCACATTTTGTAACACACATGTAATTATACAGACATACCCACCCTTCCTCATATCCCCCACCTTTCATCACATTCCATTACTTACCATTATACAGGGACCCGCCTTCGGCATACTCCATTACTAGACAAACCTGAAATATAAGGTCAAACAGCGTTAAGCAGTCATGTAGGAAAATACACTATTCTGAAATACTCCTTCTTAGTTTATTGCCTATTTAATTATGATTTGAGTTTCAAGAGAACCCAAGGTTTATGGGAGAACAAAGAGTCATTTTGACATTAAAGAAACTAACCCGCCAAATAATGGCAAAATTACACTACAAAAGCATTTGTCAAAACTCTATCCATGTGTTCCGGTCATATACTAATGTATATGTGCCGATTAAAACAATAGGTAAATTCATGGGTTATTAAAATACCCGTGATTAAATATGCCCAAAATGAATTGTGAGTTGGTAACTTAAATTCAACACTCAGTTTTGGGTTTTGGCCTGGCTGGTTAAAGCTGTTTATGTTGAGTCTATTGAGTTTGGATTCTGCAAATATTTGAGTTAAATATATACATTGTCATGTGTAGGTTTAAAGATGGTGAAACACCCAATAGGCTATTATATGATTAAAAACATTGAAGAAAATAACCACAATTAAATATCTAAAATGAGCAATTGCTATACATACAGCTGGAGCTCTTGTGCAAGCCCCGTACAGTTTCACAATATTTGGATGGTTCACCCTTGACAACTGTTTCAGCTCCGTCAAAAATGCTTTTCGTTCTGATTCTGTTTCTATCAGTTTTACAGCTACATCCTTGCCTCGCCATTTTGCTCGACTAACAACACCAATGCTCCTTTACCAACAACCTGAAAAAATCAGCACTTATTTTACTGCCTATTATAAAGCAGACTAGCATGCAGGGAGACAGAAATAAGAGGCTCAAGGCACTCACCTGATTTTGGTAGAAAATGCCCATCTTTTCTGGCACCAGCATAAGACCAAATAAAATAATAGGTTTGTTTCCTGTTACATTGAAAAAAAAGATAGGGAGGTAGGTAAGGTGAAATTTATTTTTTTTGGTTTTACTTTTTATTGTATTGCCAATTAAGTAGGGTAGGTAGAGATTTTTTTTTTTTTTGTCCGACAATAAAACTCCTCGTGATATAGAGCAAGTTCACACTCTTTAATATCACCTACTTTGTGACATATTTTGTATAACCTTAATAAATGGTGCTGAAACTGGTGCCGGACAATTCCTGCCTCGTCTTGTGTTCTATATCACTATGTATATTACACATGTTCTATATCACTATGTATATTACACATGTTCTGTATCACTATGTATATTACATTACATTGAAATGTCAAAGGTCAAATATAAATCAAACACATCGAAGCGCCGTTTTATAAAACATCCTTTAATAACTTTAATTTTTGTGAATTCTGTAAATATTTTATTGGCAAGAAAGGTGTGCAAGGATATGCATTTGAACTTAAAAAACTACTATTCCATTTTACAATAAATGTGTCATTATGTCAAAGATTCAAAGTTATGAAAGGCTGTTTAATAAGTTGGGGTCCACATCTGTTAAAATTATAAGTTATTGGTGATATTATATATTATAAGTTATTGGTGTTATTATAACACTAGCTCTTATTTTCTGCTTCTTCGGGGTCAGACTGCACCTAGGGTGCATCTATAAACGTCCGTAAAAAAGGCACCCGAAGACGTCAAATAAATGAGACTACCTCAGACAGTGCATCCCAAACACACAGGCCGTTTCGTAGACTGCGATGACATAAATGAAAATATACTTCTTTGCGCCATTTGTGTATTGAACATACATAAATTTTGAACATACATAAATTAGTAAAGTCCGTTACTCGACAGCACAAAAATAGTATGTCAACACAAAATATAACAATGCGTAATGTCCGGTAAGTTTCGACTGAACGATAACCCAGGTTAAAATACGCGCTGTTTATGTACATTTCGCCGATTTATAAATATTTAAATTATCCTCATTAAAATTATATTTCTTTGTTCTTTAAAACGTGCGTAAAACAAAATTAACAAACAACAAACACAAATAAAAAACAACGTCAGCAAACACAAATAAAGTCAATTTTATTTTTGCCGATTTTTATATTTTTCACATGTTTGACCGCTAGCATTGTTTTATTTCAGTTTGGTCTAATTAACCGGTAATCAATCAAAAGCCGGTAGCAATCAATTAAACAGTTAATCCATTGATGTCATAATAGTCTCCACCCGCAAAAAGCATCATAAACTTCAAAGATAATCGTTAAATTATTAACACAATAGCAGCGATCAGATTACACAATGACACCATTTATAGACAGGTTATTTTCGCCTCTGTGCCACAAGCTGTGACAGCAGCGAATTTGATTGGTCGAGAGGCGATCAAGGTCCTCAGCCAAGGTGTCAATCACTGTTATGCAGCGCGTGCTCATTATTGTGATGTTTGGGCTATCGAAAATAGGTACATGTGTTTTGGATTGATGCTTGGAAGCAAATACACGCGCGTCATAAAAACGCACAGGTGGTAAATTAGCTGCAACAGAATAGGGTCAAATTGAATTTCCATGCGTCAAAACGCGTGTTCGCGTCTGTTGAGAACCCTGATATCTATCAACTCAATCAAGCGCCTGCCTGACAAGGAGACGGTATATTCTGGAATCCATCACGGACGAGGTCGGCTTGAATTTTTTATAAAAAAATTTGGAATGCAATAAAAACCATAGGGTCGGCGGGAATTTCTAGGGTAGGTTGGGTAACCGGAAACAAACCTATTATTTTGTTTGGCCTAATGCCTCAGCAAAGCAGGTGGGTTGAACTAAGTCTTCATTTAAATATTACAGTATCTGGTTTCTGGCAAAATATTTAGAGACAAAATCACTGGCATGTAGTTCATAAACACGACTAGATCTGAGTGATAACTTTATGTTTAGTGAGTATTTTAAATGGACATACTAAAGGTTTGTTCAACAGAAATATGGTGGTTGTTCAGGCATGTTTTTACATTATGTTTTCAGAAACCCAGGGTTCTCCACAGTGCCTTTAAGCGCCGCAGTCGCGCGGTTCTTGAAATTCAAAATCCCTATTAGCCCTGTCCTTAAAATTAGCGTGGGCCTTTAAATCCTAAGTGCGGTGCTTTAGATATTAAAAATTACCCTTAATGAGATACTATGCAGGATGTAAGACATGCACCAGATGTCAAACTGACTGTGAAGTACACATCACGTTCAATTGTGTACAGTTTGTGTGTTAATTTGTTACTTAGAGATGGTGTTGTCGCTGAGTTAGTTGTGTAGCGCAAGCAGTGACCCGAAGCAATCTTCGGAAATATGCCAGCAATTACGGCATTTTTGACAGCGTTTCGAAAAGAAAAGAGACATATATCGTTATGAATACATGTTATGTAAGTGTGAATATGTTTTTGTCTTTGTTATGCTTGCATCCGAGATGTTTGTAATGATTTTATTGAAGTTATCAAAATCTAGACCTATATACATGTAGTTATATAGTTATATTCATCTAAAATTTAAACAGAAACATCTAAAAAAAAAATCCATTTCATTTCCGTCTTTATTTAGTGTACAAATGTGCTATATATCTTGAAAATAAATAAAAGTTTAATCATAAATCACATACTTGTAGACATTGTTCGTAAAGTTCAATAATATATGAAACCAAATTAAATTTAAGTATATGTCGATTACTTCATCAGTATCGTGATGCGCTGAAGATGAGAACTGAGTTGGCATTCATCTGTAAAACCTGTGTGAACAGAATCCCGTCACGAGATGATACTGACCCTCCGGCCATCGACACAGAGAACACAACCGAAGAGGCAACCAACTTAAAATATGGGCTTCACCATTCTATTTGATGGTCAGAAAGTTATTTGACAAAATATCCGTTGGTACCAACGGCGCTGGTATGCCCGCCTGCCCAGGAAGATATTTCGACTGTGAGACCAATACCGATCAGGAGAGTTGTCCGCGACGGTGTTGTTGAAGGAATTCAGTATCATATACAAGCCTGCAATTCCGCCTTCTGGAGCAAGATAGTGAGCAAGCTGAAGTTGAACATATATTGAAGAACGCGTTGTCATCCAACACTGATAAAAACTAGTTTGAGTAGTTCTGTGTACGAGATACTGTATATAAAAAGTAAACATCTGTTATGTTATGTTCCATGACATTGATTGTTATATATCATGTGCCGCTGTTTTGTTGACATATGTTTGTGTTAATAAAGATATTGCTACTTAACATGTTCGGCTATTTTTGTTGTGTGTTTTAAAGAACCTCCACCATGTAAACAGTAAATCTATTTAAGTTGTCCAGATATTGACGAATACATTAATATAAAACACTGATAAAACATTAGGTACGAGTTGACCAAATATTGACAAAAAGATGATCAGCTCGTACCTATAGTGTTTTCCTTTAATGATGACGGTCGCAACAAATACACAAAACACATAAATCTGAAACAGAGTAATATTTCTTCAATTGAACATAAATTATAACTATACAAAAAAATAAAAGTATTTTTTTTTGAAAACAGTTCGAGTTGTCTAAAACCGGTATGAGTTGTCTTAGGTACGAGTTGTCTCGCATCCATGGCATCATGGATATATATGTTCACTGGATTTGAAACTCCCTATACGCCCCTTGTTAATTCCCGATGTATCCGCCGAATGGTCAATAAGCTGGTTCCCTGATTATTCTGCGTTAAGCAACAGGGTACCTGCCAGGGTAACAGGTGCACGCGGTGGCTATTTTTGACGCATTCGATTATCCTGAAATGAGTTGATGCTGACATAAATCTGAATTATTAACATACTACTTAACGATCTATTTCAAATATCGAGGTAAATCTGCATGTATTGCTTTTAATTTATTGAAAGAAATTATGGAATTCATACTATTACTTGGGTTTTAGCGGCGAAAATACGCTCTATAGCTGTGTTGATTTTCTTTTTTCTGCAGTTTTCGCCATTTGCGGCTTGAAATCGAGAATGTACATTTTTTGAAAAACTTCTCTTTCATTTACGTTACGATATTCAAAGTAATTATTCCTTCGTAATGCCATTATTGTGTAGAGTTGCTTGGCGGTCTTGGATTTCTGTACAGCCTTTGTTTTGTTCGCAAATTACGCAGTTGAATTTGGTTGAAAATTCATAAATTCTTTTTCTAGTTTTCGCCATTTGCGGCTTGAAATCGAGAATGTACATTTTTTGAAATTTAACTTCTCTTTCATTTACGTTACGATATTCAAAGTAATTATTCCTTCGTAATGCCATTATTGTGTAGACGGCTTGACGGCTTTAGATTTCTGTATAGCCTTTGTGTTTTTTTCGCAAATTACGCAGTTGAATTTGGTTGAAAACTCATCAATAAAATCGCCTTTATTTTTCATAAATGTATAAACATTCTAAGTGAAACTCCTGTTTTATTTATGGTTCGATATTCAAGATAATTATTCCTTTGTATTGCCATTATTGTGTAGATTTGAATGACGGCCTTGGATTTCTGTATAGCCTTTGTTTTCGTCTCAAATTTTGCTGCTTAAGTTGGTTAAAAAATAGTATTACGATGCGATACCTGTGTATTCGGTATGACACGTTTGACTATTGGGGTACTAGGTGCAATAAAACAGAAATATTACATCGATCACCAACATCCTGATATATTGATAAACTGGGGGTTGCCGACCAAAATAAAAAAATCATCAAAAAAACATAAAATCATCAAAAATTGTAGAATTGACCATAACTGGTCAATATCTGTCAAAAAAATAAAAATAAAAACATCGAAAACATAAAATCATCAAAATTGTGGACTAAAAATCACCAAAATTCTGGACCAAAACCCATAACATGGTCAATATCTGTCAAAAAAACATAACCTACCTGTCCATGGACTAAAATACATATCCGGGGGTTGTCGCCCAAAACCTAAACAGCTGCTTAAACTCATCCAGATGCAAACAACATATATAGAGGAGCTTAAAGCAGCCCATGATGATGTGGTCAATATCTGTCAAAAAAAAACATAACCTACCTGTCCATGGACTAAAATACATAGCCGGGGGTTGTCGCCCAAAACCTAAAATGTTTGATTTTTGTGGACTAAAATCACCAAAATCACTAAATCATCAAAATTGTGGACTAAAAATCACCAAAATTCTGAACCAAAAACCCATAACATGGTCAATATCTATCAAAAAAACATAACCTACCTATCCATGGACTGGCTTCGCCCGCCAGGTTGACAAAATACATAGCCGGGGGTTGTCGCCCAAAACCTAAAATGTTTGATTTTTGTGGACTAAAATCACCATAATCACTAAATCATCAAAATTGTGGACTAAAAATCATCAAAATTCTGAACCAAAAACCCATAACATGGTCAATATCTGTCAAAAACCATAACCTACCTGTCCATGGACTAAAATACATAGCCCACCTGCCCATGGCTCAAAATATATATATTTCTAGACCAAAATATATATATGGCTTCGCCTACAGTGGCTTTGCCATGATCCCCCACACTAAGACTAACGATGCTCAACGTATCGTCTTACCAGCATGTAGTTACGTCTTACCAGCAGGTCACCTGCCGGTGGCTTGGCTTCGTCCGCCATGGCTTCGCCATGGTCCCAAACATATAACGCCTAGAATGCAGCGAGGCTTCTGGCCCGCCATGGCTTCGCCATGGTCATCTCACTATACCTACAGCCCCATTGGAGCACAGGGAATTGAAGGGGTCACCTGTCCATGGACTGGCTTCACCCGTCAGGTTGACAAAATACATAGCCCACCTACCCATAGCTCAAATATATATATATTTCTAGACCAAAATATATATATGGCTTGGCTTCGCCCGCCATAGCTTCACCATGGTCCCCCACACAAAGACTAACGATGCTCAACGTATCGTCTTACCGACATGCGTTACGTCTTACCCATAAACTTCAGGTTCAGAATCGCTATCTTCCTCAGACTCGCTCTCAGAGACATGGTTGGTGGTAGGTTCGCTTTCAGCCTCGCTCTCAGACTCGGATACTGTCTTGGCGTGACTCTTTTTCTCTGTCTTGGCGTGACTCTTTTTCTTTTTCTTTTTCGGTTCTCCACTTTTCGGAATGACTAAGTCATATGCATGATAGCTATGTTTGTTCTTAGTTGGTTTCAATCCAAGTGGTCGCACATAATATGGTGGTTCTACACTTGCCTCCTTTATTTTATCTTTGAGATGACCAGGCGCCCATACCTCACTGTTGTCTGATAATGTTAATATCATGGATGGACCATATTGATTTTTCACTATTTTTGTATCCATAATAGCGTATATTTTATTCTTTTCCAAGTCGGTCCATTTCTTTGTGCTATTTTTTGGTTTTTGCGCTTGCGCTTGAAGCAGTTCATCAAATCGTGCAGTGTCCATTATTTTATATAGTATATACATTTTCTTAACCCATTTTCAAAAATTGTTAACAGTATTGTTAATAGCATTGTTTTCCAAAAGTCTGGAATGACTAAGTCATATGCACTATGAATGTCTGGAATGACTAAGTCATATACACTATGAATGTCTGGAATGACTAAGTCATATGCACTATGAATGTCATAAAGTTTATTAATTTCATCTGGGGCCATGCAATATATATGATAGCTAATTTATTTTTTTTTCAATTCAAGTGGTCGAATATAATATGGTGGTTCTACACTTGCCTCCTCTATTCTATCTTTGAAATGATCAGGCGCCCATACTTCACTGTTATCTGATAATGTCAATACCATGGACTGTAGGTATAGCGAAGTCACCGGTGGGCCAGAAGCCTCGCTGCATTCTAGGCGTTATATGTGTGGGACCACGATAAAACGCTGGCGACCTGCTGGTAAGACGTAACGCATGTCGGTAAGACGATACTTGAGCATCGTTAGTCTTTGTGTGGGGGACCATGGTGAAGCTATGGCGGGCGAAGCCAAGCCATATATATATTTTGGTCTAGAAATATATATATATTTGAGCTATGGGTAGGTGGGCTATGTATTTTGCCAACCTGGCGGGTGAAGCCAGTCCATGGACAGGTGACCCCTTCAATTCCCTGTGCTCCAATGGGGCTGTAGGTATAGTGAGATGACCATGGCGAAGCCATGGCGGGCCAGAAGCCTCGCTGCATTCTAGGCCACTGTAGGCGAAGCCATATATATATATTGGTCTAGAAATATATATATTTTGAGCCATGGGCAGGTGGGCTATGTATTTTAGTCCATGGACAGGTAGGTTATGGTTTTTGACAGATATTGACCATGTTATGGGTTTTTGGTTCAGAATTTTGATGATTTTTAGTCCACAATTTTGATGAATTAGTGATTATGGTGATTTTAGTCCACAAAAATCAAACATTTTAGGTTTTGGGCGACAACCCCCGGCTATGTATTTTGTCAACCTGGCGGGCGAAGCCAGTCCATGGATAGGTAGGTTATGGTTTTTTGATAGATATTGACCATGTTATGGGTTTTTGGTTCAGAATTTTGGTGATTTTTAGTCCACAATTTTGATGATTTAGTGATTTTGGTGATTTTAGTCCACAAAAATCAAACATTTTAGGTTTTGGGCGACAACCCCCGGCTATGTATTTTAGTCCATGGACAGGTAGGTTATGTTTTTTTGGACAGATATTGACCACATCATCATGGGCTGCTTTAAGCTCCTCTATATATGTTGTTTGCATCTGGATGAGTTCAAGCAGCTGTTTAGGTTTTGGGCGACAACCCCCGGCTATGTATTTTAGTCCATGGACAGGTAGGTTATGTTTTTTTGACAGATATTGACCATGTTATGGGTTTTGGTCCAGAATGTTGGTGATTTTTAGTCCACAATTTTGATGATTTGATGTTTTCGATGTTTTTTTTTTATTTTTGTGACAGATATTGACCATGTTATGGTCAATTCTACAATTTTTGATGATTTTATGTTTTTTTGATGATTTTTTGATTTTGGTCGGCAACCCCCAGTTTATCAATATATTCCTGTTATTTGGAACACAAAACAACCCTTTGAATTACATCTGTTACCGCCCTTCTAAGGGACAATATGCCGAAATATCGCGCACGACCACCTTGTATATTCGGTATGACACCTCTGACTTAGGGGTGGAAGGGTGTTATAAAAACAGACATGTCGACCGCACGGTATATTCGGTATCGAACGGTGTTAATTAGAAGGCGCCAGATGTGCAGATATGCAATATGGAACAATAGACCACTAAATCCATCATAGTTTAATTAAACAAGGCAACTGAAGCCAAAATCAAGTCGAATTACCGAATGAGCCAGCGAACTTATGTACTTTCATGTATCATTATGCATGTATATTTACAATTTGCAGAGTCACATGATCATTGTCGCAGTATCACCTACGGTCACATTATTTATTTTGTTTATTAAAGTTAAAACAGAAGACACTTTATAGAATGAAGAATAATCTCTCAGCTAGTTTAAATACTTTTCCCAGAAGAAATAATACAGCAACGATATATATATATATATATTTAATTTGTCGAGTCACGTCACTGTGTTCTTTAGTTCGTTTTTAGTAAAGCTAAAACCAACATCACTGTATAGAATAAAGAATTATCTTTCAACTCGTCTTTGAAATAGCCGGCTATCGTAGATACTTTTCCCAAAACAAATAAATTAACGATATGTATACTAGGTTTTCTTACATTTGATCAATTCGTAAGACGGTGCGTAACTTAGCGCAATGCGCATGCACCATAATACCTTACCTGTACGCGCAAGTATTCATGGGTAAATTATTATTCGGCGGCTAAACTGGATTTACGACATGTTTCAAATCCAGTGTATGTAGATCTATGATGGCATACATGTATGTAGAATAAAACCCTTTATAGCTAGGATTCTCACAGCTGAAAACCTATGATGCTGGGATATACATGTGTTTAAGCACTCTCTCTGACAGTATCTTATTCGGACAAAGCATTGTGCAACTTAGATTAGTTACAAATTTAGCGAACATTACAATTTACACATTTTTGTTATACAACCCGTGATCTGTGACAAAACTGACATATCCATTTTAGCCATAATAGCTATAAATAATTTATTTATAGCTCACCTCGTGGAAATATAGTTCCTGTGGGTCAATTTCCTCTACGAAACCTTGTGGGGATTCCATAGTGCTTTATACTAGCCGTTACGCCATCTGTATTTAGAAATTACTAAAATTCTGGGCCTAACATTCTAGGTTATTTATACCGGAAGTCAATTAGCAACTTGACAGGTACTCGTCATAAATGGGAAAGACTTATTACACGGTAACCGTGTACGTAACTTTTACATTTCTATACACACGGATGCCGTGTACGTAACTTTCAATTTTCCATATTATAGGCCTTCCATAACCACAGACCTCAGTTATTAGGTTTGTGCCAGAACGTAGACTTTCAAACACAAAATATAACAGATAGACCAATTCCGGAATGAAAATTGAAAATTCAGTCCAATACAGCATTAGTACTGTGGTGTCATATCCCCGACAGTTCTATAGTAAAATAAAAATCTGTGGCAGAGTAAAAACATGATAATTTTCAAGAATTGATTTTAAAAGATACATATTTTGAATCAGTTTGCATAAATGTGCATGAAATTTACAAGGTTTCAAAATAATCACACAGTAAATACCTTAATTCTAACAGTAAACTTGGTTGAACATCAATGATAAAGACCGAGTTTATCACCTATTTAGAGGTTTGTCAAATTTCTGGTCACTAATTCGTCAGTTTATTTTGCTGATGCTCTATCAAAATTGTGAATAGGGCCCTGACAAGTTACAAACAATGATATATGTTTTGTAGTAGAGCATTGTAAAAGTAAACATATTTTTAAAACAGTGACCTTGAACTTGACTTCAGTGACCCAAAATGCAATCCTAAGCTTCATTTACATATATATATATATATATATATATATATATATAACAATTTCCGTTCCAATATCTCATTCCCAACTAAAGTTATTGAGCGGAAACTGTTTTTTCTATTTTTAGTAAAGTGACCTTGACCCCAGGAGAGAAGAGGAGATGGAGATGGAGATGAGATGAGATGAGATGAGTTGAGATGAGTAGAGTAGAGTAGAGTAGAGTAGAGTAGAGTAGAGTAGAGTAGAGTAGAGTAGAGTAGAGTAGAGTAGAGTAGAGTAGAGTAGAGTAGAGTAGAGTAGAGTAGAGTAGAGTAGAGTAGAGTAGAGTAGAGTAGAGCAGAGCAGAGCAGAGCAGAGCAGAGCAGAGCAGAGCAGAGCAGAGCAGAGCAGAGCAGAGCAGAGCAGAGCAGAGCAGAGCAGAGTAGAGTAGAGCAGAGCAGAGCAGAGCAGAGCAGAGAGCAGAGCAGAGCAGAGAAGATACATTTTATTTAAAGTCGGTTCAAAAGTCATAGTCGATCGATTCAAAAGCCCTTGAGGGTTTATGTTATGTTGTTGTGTGTGTCTTGCCTACTTTAAATAAAATTTATCTCATCTTATCTTATCTTATCTTAGTTTCGTTAAACCAGCTAAACTATTCATTTCTTCCTTCGATATGTGTCCGTACCTCGCACCTGCTATTTCCGTTATATTTCGGAATGTACCGTGATCTCTTAATTAGAGCACCTGCTATTTCCGATAAGTTCCGTTATAGTACGGAATGTACGGCACGGTGCGGTACTGTACGGCTTTTACCCACAACCCGTCCCGACTTTTAGTACGAGTTAGGTGACGTGGAAAATGGCGGCCTTTACAGAGTTTGTTGTCGTTTTCACTGCTATAATCGCTGTTTGCAAATGTCTGGACATGTGTCAGTCCATGCCTGGTGGGCAAGTGTATCCACGTGAAAACTGTGGTCCATTACAAGGCGAACGATCATTGGGTCACACTTACCAGTGGAGTCAGGCAATCAGTAAGCAATAGCGGCATAAATTTATGATACATGTATAATTTTATCACATAACATGTGGTGTGGGAGTGTAATAACACCATTCAATATTTTCGATATTCCACTAGTGGTATAACATAACGTTAATGACGTCATGGACGTCACGACTTTTCTGATGTAATGTGAGGTTATAGTTGTGTAATAAATAAGTGCTGTAATAAATAGAATCTAACATCCATTCTCTTTCATTCGGCAAGAGCCTCGCATTATATCTGCAAGAGCCTCACATTATATTATTTTGCCAACTCGTTTAATAAATTCAATAATGAATGAATACTGGCAAAGAAGCAATACTCGTCGCGAAGCAATAGCCGTCATATTGCTTAAACGTTAGTTTTTGACTGGATTTTTGAGATGTTTTTATCGCAGTCGCACAAGCGCTTCGTATGATTACAATAACAGATTTAGATTTTGATTTCACGAACATTCAATTAATTATAAACGATATAGGCCTATTTGCCAATTAACGCGATACCGCACAATTCTTCCGACGGTTTGGTTAAATCAATCAAGTGCTTTATTGAAGCCTGTCAAAAAGGGTTATCTGTTTACATTTCACAAAATAAACTGATATAATTAGGCTTAAAAGAAAAAAGTATATTTTCTCCTAACCCGACCTTCCCTATTATTTAGCCACAGACCCTAACTTTTTTTATTGCAAAAAAAAATTATTTTTTTGAAAAAACACAAAAAGAACAACAACAAAAAAAAAATAATAAAATGTTGAACCCATGAACCAAGGTTTCTTATGGAGAAAAATAAAATAAATAAATAAAAATATGCCTCCAGTGAGATTTTGAGCTGTGAGAATCCTAGCTATAAAGGGTTTGTATTCTACATACATGCCATGGAAAAAGTCCAGACTCTATTGTGCCCATCGCGTCAGGTATACCTTGACGTGTTCGTTGGCGGACGGACTATAAACCTTAGAATTACACACACACACACATACATGCCATGGATGCAAGACAATTTGTACCCGAGACAACTCGTACCTAAGATAACTCATACCTGTTTTAGACAACTCGTACCGGTTTTAGATAACTCGTACCTTTTTTTTTTTTTAACTAATACACTGAACCCACGACCCCTGGGGTTTGAAGTGTACATTACCAAATATTGAAAAAGGGCCATGTATTATCTAGGTATTAATATCTTCCCCAGTATTTTTTCTCATATTAAAAGTGTTTTTTCATAAACAAAAATAAGGTCATTAATATTAAAAAAAAAAATAAAATAAAAAAGTTTCGCCTACCCTATCCTATTTTTTTTTGAAGCCGTTATCGGAAACAACCTTTTTTTGGTTGTTGACCTTATTAAAGAAAACAATATCAGATTTAAACTAATCCAATTTTCATCTCCGATATTTTCCATTTAGTGTGACCATGACCTCGGAGTCATTACTGCATTTAAATGTGCTTGTCTTCTGCAAAACATAGTTACACACATACTTAATCAATTATAAAATATGATAGTCACTAATCTAAAATAAATGTATGAATATTTATTGTTTAAGACGTCATCTGACAATTTTATTAATGATGCCGAGTATTGCTTCTGTGCCGACTTTTAACGACATTAAAAATACCCCTTTTGGTACCCCTGCCAGAAGGTGTTAGCATACAATTGTTACACGGATATTTTGTTTACAAGTGGAACATATGGTTACCTTTATTTTATGAAAATGACAACTATTTAAAATATGCTGTATTAAGCTGTCGAAGGAAAATGTGTCTTTTCGTGACGAATATTGCAGTGGTCGAAATTAGCACAAGCCAGAGACTGGTAAAATGCCTGCCGGTTCAAGAACACAAGCCCAACGGGCTTGTTGATTTGCCGCTCTTATTGATGAGTGAAATTTGAATCCGGACGAGTGAAACCCATGAATCGGTCATCCAAGAGGACGAGTAACATTTCAGTAGGAAAAAACAACAAAGAAAATAGTTCTTACATGTACATAGTTTTTAAGCGATTAAATGCAAAAAAATAGTCGCAACTCTGTTTATTCAGTGATAAAACGCAATTTAAGTCAACCGGATATTGGGAAATTGACGCATTTCCGTTTTGGGACATTCTAAAATGTGGCTCCCGTTCTAATTTCACGGAGCTCCGAACGTTGCGGTATTTGAATGTTATACAAATAACACTTTAACGGGAAATCTTTAAGGGTACTAGTCACCTCAAAGTCCCAGTCACCTTTTGACCTTCAGGGAATTGCAAAAAGTATGCTGTTTTCCTGTATTTGAATTTAACATTTTGTAATAAATATATATAAAAAAAAATAAGGGGAATTTTTCACAGGAAAAGGGGAAAAATATATACCATGCCAGAGTAACTGTAATGGCCATTAGCAGACTGTAGTGAACTATAGACTATGAATATACCGGTAGTCTTACTAGTCAAAGTTTCATACTTTTCGTTGATTTATATAAAGAAAAAAACAACACATTATGATGTTCCCCTTGGTTTATTTATATATAACAGTGTTAAATGATGGTATCTGACTAACTTGACTTATGAACTTTTGCAATGAGAGCAAGACGAGTAAACATCCTATAAGGATGAGTAACATGTCAATGCCGTTCGTCCTACAAGACGAGTATACAGTAAAATATATTTCGTCTCCTGACAGTCGTAATATCCTCGAGTTTTGTTTTGAATTGCACTGTTTACGATATTGATTGAAATAAACATTACCATGATCAAATTTGAATAAAGGTTACTATTATATTAGGCCCATAGTGAGTATACTGGTGTTTTTTCAATTTTTGACATACTTTTTTCCGGGCTTGTTCGTTTTGATCCGGGCCTGTTCAAAATCAAAGAATACAAGCCCGAAGGGCTTGTGAGGTGAGGGCTTGTGAGGGCTTGTGGTTTGAAATCCTAATTTCGATGACTGCTATTGCTTCTTTGCCAGAACTCATGTAAGATCCTCTATGTAACAAAATTGTTACAACCTTTTAGGCTACAAAAGAGGAACCCTTCTAATAAATTGCCACAAAGTGCGCTTAGTGTTTGTTTTTTCATATACTTTGGGGACATAACCCACACAATTAGGAATTTTATCCCAATTTTTCATAAAACAGTAAAACATTCATTTCATAACTGTATCTTTAAGACTGTTTACAGTAACGTTACACCAATATCAGTGGAGGCATTTAAAAGCATTTTGTATTCAGTATTTGTTACTTTCACTAGTGTTTTTTTCATTAGATTGACATGTAAACACGTTCACTGTTGTTATTGCACAGGCAGACACATGTAAACATGTTAGCTACTGATTTTGCGCAGAATCACATGTAAACATATTCACTGTTGTTATTGCACGGACCGACACACATGTAAACATGTTCACTACTGTTATTGCGCAGGAACACATGTAAACACCTTCACTACTGTTATTGCACAGACAGACACACATGTAAACGCATTCACTATTGTTATTGCAGTCAGACACACATGTAAACTTATTCACTTCTGTGATTGCACAGACAGACACACATGTAAACATTTTCACTGCTGTTATTGCAAAGACACACATGTAAACATATTCACTATTGTTATTGTACAGACACACATGTAAACACGTTCACTGCTGTTATTGCATAGACAGACACACATGTAAACACATTGACTACAGGGCTCTGGAAATATTTTGAAAATCCACTTGCCCAGGGCAAGTGGATTTTCAGAATCCACTTGCCCTGTTCAAAATCCACTTGCCCTGTCCAAAATGTCACTTGCCCCAAATTCAAAAGTCACTTGTCCCAAAATCAAGCCTTTGACTTTGTCAACGTACCAAACTTTTCTAGACGCTGCGCGCCACCGACGTATCCATGGTGGGTAGTAGATTACGTTTAGGGCTGGATTTCACTGGAGAATCACGAGAAATAGATCCATTTTCAGATTGGCTGGGTGAACACAAATCAACACCATCACTACTATCCTTAAATCCAAGTTCACTGTCAGACTGACCACCAGAATCACACAAATCAACATTTCTAAGATCACCAGGTGTATTTTCCTCCGTAATTTTAGACACATGTTTAGGTTTTGTCCTTACAAGGAACGTAATAGAGACATGGTTAATTTGTAACTTTTTTTGTAAGATTGTTGAAATAATGAAGGATCATTTATTAAATACTGCATCATGTAATTACCCACAGGAATCGGACATATTGTAAATGCATGTAATAAACCACATTGACTATCCACTACTAGTATATTAAAATATATTTTTATATACATGCGGGGACCTACATATGGGGATACTGTACTATGAATTACCATATAAACTCATGAATATCAAAAGAAACAATGACCCCTTTCACACATTTCCAAACCGCCTTTGATTACATCATCAATTTTACATCAACATTCGTGAATGTGTTTCAAAAGTTTCCACAAATAAAGTGATAATCGTGTTACCAAATGTGCCAAACAAAATACAAACTCGCAAACAAAGTTTGTTTAATAATATGTGTCAAAATAACTTCAATAAAGCAACCCGCTGCATTCACATACCTTCCTTAATTAGTGCCAGTAATTAATTTCTACTTTATTTGTGTATTGTACAGTACTTGCCGTAATCGTTTATAAATTGCTGTTTGTTTACAATTTTCCAGTGACCCGCGTTTCACCTTTTACACAGCTATAAGTACTTGGCGGACTGATCAGTGTGTATTCATTACCTTTTCCGATAACATTCAGCGTCAATACACAATATGCGTTGCATAAAATCTTGGTGCGGTTATACTCTTCAAACATAATTCGAAAGTTCGGCTAAACATATGATTTATGTTGCGCGTAAAATAATGCATAACAGAAGTCTACAAACTTTACAATGGTTACGTTTTATCGATTATAATTGGATTAATTTGATTATAATTGGATTAATTTTTGGGATGGTCTTATCATGTTAGTAGAGGACACACTTTAGTATAAATAGGGAGATGAATATAATTAATGCTATCGGCGCATGGACATTTTTGATTGGCACCACAAACTTTCCTCGGCCAATCAGGTTTTGACAAACTGTCAAAGTGGGAGGGATTTCTTAATTACCGCTCGCGGCGAAAGCGATAGGTTCGTAATCGGCACACTTTATGATAAGCCGAGTTTTCGTTTGATTTTTTGTCTAAAACGGAAACGTCCAGTCGGGCAAGTGTCGGACAACCAGAATGCGAAGGACACCTGCCCGCACCCAAATTCCACTTGCCCGGGGCGTCGGGCAACCATATTTCCGGAGCCCTGGACTACTGTTATTGCACAGACAGACACACATGTAAACACGTTCACTACTATTACTGCACAGTCAGACATACATGTAAACACGTTCACTTCTGTATTGCATAGACAGACACACATGTAAACACGTTCACTACTGTTATTGCACAGACAGACATGTAAATATATTTCATCTCCTGACAGTCGTAATATCCCCGAGTTTTGTTTTGAATTGCACTGTTTACGATATTGATTGAAATAAACATTACCATGATCAAATTTGAATAAAGGTTACTATTATATTAGGCCCATAGTGAGTAGACTGGTGTTTTTTCAATTTTTGACATACTTTTTTCCGGGCTTGTTCGTTTTTATCCGGGCCTGTTCAAAATCAAAGAATACAAGCCCGAAGGGCTTGTGAGGTGAGGGCTTGTGGTTTGAAATCCTAATTTCTATGACTGCTGTTGTTTCTTTGCCAGTACTCATGTAAGATCCTCTATGTAACAAAATTGTTAAAACCTTTTAGGCTACAAAAGAGGAATCCATCTAATTAATTGCCAGGAAGTGCGCTTAGTGTTGTTTTTTTCATATACTTTGGGGACATAACCCACACAATTGGGAATTTTATCCCAATTTTTCATAAAACAGTAAAACATTCATTTCATAACTGTATCTTTAAGACTGTTTACAGTAACGTTACACCAATATCAGTGGAGGCATTTAAAAGCATTTTGTATTCAGTATTTGTTACTTTCACTAGTGTTTTTTTCATTAGATTGACATGTAAACACATTCACTGTTGTTATTGCACAGGCAGACACATGTAAACATGTTAGCTACTGATTTTGCGCAGAAACACATGTAAACATATTCACTGTTGTTATTGCACGGACCGACACACATGTAAACATGTTCACTACTGTTATTGCGCAGGAACACATGTAAACACCTTCACTACTGTTATTGCACAGACAGACACACATGTAAACGCATTCACTATTGTTATTGCAGTCAGACACACATGTAAACTTATTCACTTCTGTGAATGCACAGACAGACACACATGTAAACATTTTCACTGCTGTTATTGCAAAGACACACATGTAAACATATTCACTATTGTTATTGTACAGACACACATGTAAACACGTTCACTGCTGTTATTGCATAGACAGACACACATGTAAACACATTGACTACTGTTATTGCACAGACAGACACACATGTAAACACATTCACTACTGTTATTGCACAGACAGACATGTAAACACGTTCACTACTATTACTGCACAGTCAGACATACATGTAAACACGTTCACTTCTGTATTGCATAGACAGACACACATGTAAACACGTTCACTACTGTTATTGCACAGACAGACATGTAACTATATTTCATCTCCTGACAGTCGTAATATCCCGAGTTTTGTTTTGAATTGCACTGTTTACGATATTGATTGAAATAAACATTACCATGATCAAATTTGAATAAAGGTTACTATTATATTAGGCCCATAGTGTGTAGACTGGTGTTTTTTCAATTTTTGACATACTTTTTTCCGGGCTTGTTCGTTTTTATCCGGGCCTGTTCAAAATCAAAGAATACAAGCCCGAAGGGCTTGTGAGGCTTGTGAGGTGAGGGCTTGTGAGGGCTTGTGGTTTGAAATCCTAATTTCGATGACTGCTGTTGTTTCTTTGCCAGTACTCATGTAAGATCCTCTATGTAACAAAATTGTTAAAACCTTTTAGGCTACAAAAGAGGAATCCATCTAATTAATTGCCAGGAAGTGCGCTTAGTGTTTGTTTTTTCATATACTTTGGGGACATAACCCACACAATTGGGAATTTTATCCCAATTTTTCATAAAACAGTAAAACATTCATTTCATAACTGTATCTTTAAGACTGTTTACCGTAACGTTACACCAATATCAGTGGAGGCATTTAAAAGCATTTTGTATTCAGTATTTGTTACACTTTCACTAGTGTTTTTTTCATTAGATTGACATGTAAACAGGTTCACTGTTGTTATTGCACAGGCAGACACACATGTAAACATGTTAGCTACTGTTTTTGCGCAGAAACACATGTAAACATATTCACTGTTGTTATTGCACGGACAGACACACATGTAAACATGTTCGCTACTGTTATTGCGCAGGAACACATGTAAACACCTTCACTACTGTTATTGCACGGACAGACACACATGTAAACATGTTCGCTACTGTTATTGCGCTGGAACACATGTAAACACCTTCGCTGCTGTTATTGCCCAGACAGACACACATGTAAACGCATTCACTATTGTTATTGCAGTCTGACACACATGTAAACTTATTCACTTCTGTGATTGCACAGACAGATACACATGTAAACATGTTCACTGCTGTTATTGCACAGACACACATGTAAACATATTCACTATTGTTATAGTACAGACACATCATGTAAACACGTTCACTGCTGTTATTGCACAGACAGACACACATGTAAACACATTCACTACTGTTATTGAACAGACAGACATGTAAACACGTTCACTACTGTTATTGCACAGACACATGTAAACATGTTCACTATTGTTATTGCACAGACAGACACATTTGTAAACATGAATTGAATTGAATTGGATTTTATAGTCGCACCAACATCTAAGGTCATATGGCGACTTTCTAGCTTCCATTGGTGGAGGAAGACCCCAGGTGCCCCTCCGGGCAATTTTCGTGCACAGGCGGGCACCTGGGTAGAACCACCGACGTTCCGCAAGTCATTTGTAAACATGTTCACTGCTGTTATTGCACAGACAGACAGACGTGTAAACACGTTACAACTGTTATTGCACAGACAGACACACATGTAAACACGTTCACTGCTTTATTGCACAGACAGACATGTACACACATTCACTATTGTTATTGCACAGACAGACACACATGTAAACACGTTCACTGCTGTTATTGCACAGACAGACACACATGTAAACGTTACTACTGTTATTGCACAGACACACATGTAAACATGTTCACTATTGTTATTGCACAAACACATTTGTAAACATGTTCACTGCTGTTATTGCAGACAGACAGACATGTAAACACATTCACCACTGTTATTGCAGACAGACACACATGTAAACACATTCACCACTGTTATTGGACAGACAGACACATTTGTAAACATGCTCACTGCTGTTATTGCACAGACAGATAAACATGTAAACACGTTACAACTGTTATTGCACAGACACGACTTGCACAGACACGACATGTAAACACATTCACTATTGTAATTGCACAGACAGACACACATGTAAACGTTCACTACTGTTATTGCACAGACAGACACGTTACTACTGTTATTGCACAGACAGACACACATGTAAACACATTCACTACTGTTATTTCACAGACAGACATGTAAACACGTTCACTACTGTTATTGCACAGATGGACACACTTGTAAACATGTTCACTGCTGTTATTGCACAGACAGACACACATGTAAACATGCTCACTACTGTTATTGCACAGACACGACATGTAAACACATTCACTATTGTAATTGCACAGACAGACACACATGTAAACATGTTCACTGTTGTTATTGCACAGACAGACACAAATGTAAACATGTTCACTGCTGTTATTGCACAGACACGACATGTAAACACATTCACTGTTGTAATTGCACAGACAGACACAAATGTAAATATGCTCACTGCTGTTATTGCACAGACACGACATGTAAACACATTCACTATTGTAATTGCACAGACAGACACAAATTTAAACATGTTCACTGCTGTTATTGCACAGACAGACAGACATGTAAACACATTCACTATTGTAATTGCACAGACAGACACAACATGTAAACACATTCACTATTGTTATTGCACAGACAGACACGACATGTAAACACATTCACTATTGTAATTGCACAGACAGACACAAATGTAAACATGTTCACGGCTGTTATTGCACAGACAGACAGACATGTAAACATGTTCACTATTGTAATTGCACAGACACGACATGTAAACACATTCACTGTTGTAATTTCACAGACAGACACAGATTTAAACATGTTCACTACTGTTATTGCACAGACAGGCAGACATACAAACACGTTCACTATTGTTATTGCAGTTTCCAAGCCAGCTCCTGATTGGAAAGGAACAGCAGTAATAAACAGTAAATTCCAGGACATTCAACTCTCCGACTACAAGGGGAAATACTTAGTTCTTCTTTTCTACCCATTAGATTTGTAAGTACTTTACACAATTCCATGGAAGTGACTTGTTTGTCAAAGGTTTCTTCTCGTTTTATAGCATAATAATATCTCTGTCTTCATTCAAATTAAAGTCATTGCCCTTTATAATGTTATACTTTGAATTTTTGTCCAGAGCATAACTTCAAAAGTAATATGGGACTGCAATGCAACTTCACATAATGATAGAGGGCAATGAGAGGAAGTGCAGAGTGTAAGAACTGTAACTCTGTCTTCATTCAAATTGGAGTTATAGTTTAATTCTTGTTATTCTTGTTATGAGCATAACTCTAAAAATATTTAAGGGACTGCAATGCAACGGCACACAATGATAGAGAGAAATAAGAGGAAGTGCAGAGCACAGTAACCATAACTCTTTATTTAATTAAGAGTTATTACCCCCTGTGATGTTATACTTGAAATTCTGGTCCGGAGCTTACTCAAAAACTACAACTTCACAATGATAGAGGTCATTGAGAGGAAGTGCAGAGCACAAGAACCATAACTCATCTTCATTCAAATTAGGGTTATTGCCATTTGTACTTTTATACGTTTAATTCTTGTACGGAGCATAACGTCATGGTCATTTAATATGGGACTACAACATTCACATAATGATAGAGGGCAATGAGAGGAAGTGCAGAGCACAGATCCATAACTCTATCTTCATTCAAATCTTCACTCAAATTAGATTTATTTCCCTTTGTAATTGTATACTAATAATTCTTGTAGGGAGCATATTTTTGAATTAACTTGTTTAGGTTATTCCAGTTTTGAGTATTGTTTTCAAAATAACTGCAACAGGTTATTTTCATATATGCATTCATTTTAGTCTATTTTTAATCTGGTTCTTTTGTCTTTGTTGTTAACTAATTTGCCATTTCTTCTTTCATGCAATGTTTAAAAATAATTTACGCGAGGTACATGTTACATAACAAAATCGGTAATTAATTGACTCTAGGCACAGACCTAATAACAAATAGATTGGACACTACGAAAATTATTTAAATTTTACGTAACACAATGCGAAAATTTCACAAAATATTTCCCAACTTTAAACACACACATATCTTGAAAGGTTTTATAGATACAAGTTTCATTCATGCCAAATCCCATCACAAATTTAATTTTCTTTCCAGTGATAGTATTGCTGTCTCTTACATTTAAGCAAAAAAGGAGTTTGACGGAAATTTTGACTGTCAAAACCTTGATTTTTAAGAGAAAAGCGAAAAATGATGACATTCACATCAACATCAATGAATAATTGAGAGAGAAGATAGAAGGAAAAGTTAAGGTGTCACCCGATAATTTGGTTACTTCATTGTTTATTATAAATATGTCTGTGCTCTGGGGCAGTCCTACCTAATGGAGCCATTATTCAATTAGATGGTCCAGTTTTCTGGTGAAAGGATTTATTGCTTGTTTTATATTATTGCAGCAACTAGTTCTATTAAGATAAAATCATTTTTTACGAAAGTAACCCTAAATAAGTTATTTTACCAAAAGTAAGAAAAACGAACTCGAAGGGAAATAATTTTTATCTTGAAAATAACTTGTTTCTGTTAGTTCAAAAATAACTTACAAGTTACACCTCTGACTGTTTGTTTTGTATGAAAATATTTTTAAATGTCTGGTAGAGCCCCATATGTCCATTCCTACTAAAATTCCTGGATATACACCTGAAAATAAGTTGGCTATTTTGTAAGCTGTCATAAACCCACGTTTTTGGGGAAAAAAGTATATTAAAATCGCCTCCGTCCGTTAACGTATGTCCTCCTTAGCCGATGAACGAAATTCAACCAAACTTAGGATGTGAAAGGGGGGGGGGGGGGGGGGGGGGTCAAAAGGTCAGATACACTAAAAATTCAATTACACTGTCATTTTTGCACAAAACTTGGTGTTTGTAATCGTCTATGAAAGATAAACAATGTTTATTTCAAACTCGGGCGTCTGTCTGGAGGCCAAGGGTGGGTGCATGGGGGATTTGGGTTTTTTTTTTTGTAATTGTGTCTGAAATGAAACATTATGATGATGGAATTACACTGTATACATTTGTTTCCTCCTACGTCATCGGTGGGGCCTGGGAGAAGGGGCATCAAATACGCTAATAATTCAATTTGTGTAATTTTTCCATACTGTGCACATTAGTTGGTATAATAGTCGTCTAATTGCACGGACGTCTTATTCTCGACATTGCAAACTTACGCCGAACTTCACTTTTTGCCAACGTTTTATCGACGTTGCAACAATGTCTAATGTCCGACCGCAACGTTACGCCTTATTGCCAACGTCGAACCAACGTCATCATGCTAGCTAGGTAGTTTGACTTATTATCGTATTTCTTTTTTCCAGTACATTTATATGTCC
Source organism: Cyrtodaria siliqua (assembly GCA_037043455.1). Taxonomy (NCBI): domain Eukaryota; kingdom Metazoa; phylum Mollusca; class Bivalvia; order Adapedonta; family Hiatellidae; genus Cyrtodaria; species Cyrtodaria siliqua. The sequence continues at coordinate 25,275 of JAWPHD010012991.1, forward strand.
GACTGAGATTATTGCATTCCATGATCGACTGGAGGAATTCAAGAAGATCAACACAGAGGTGGTGGGCTGCTCGGTGGATTCCCATCATACCCATCTTGCTTGGTATGTCATACTAACTAACATAGCCTTGTCAAACACAGGGCTTTTTTTTTTTTATGTGAAGACTCCCTCGCCTGGTCATTTTGTGAAAAAAAGCGTAATTGTCTGATTTGTGAAAAAAGTATTGAAAGATTAATTGTTAAAAGCGATATTACTCAATGCATGCATACATTGTGTTTGTGGGAGGAGGACACTATAAATATTCAGCATAATATGGTACATTTTAGATCAACTTTTTAATGTAAATGTATCCAAAACAATATTGAGAAAGATGTGGGGGAAAAAAGTGTTTTTTTTAATTGTGAAAAAAATCGGCCACAGTTGTGAAAAAAAATAACAATTTTGAATTGTGAAGTAGCTGAATTTCGGCCTCTGTTACAGAAGGGAAAAAATCCCTGATGAACATTCATAACCTTATAGTATATATTCCAAACCAACCAAAAATAATAATTACATTTTGCTATCTGGAACAGCCTGATTCATAAAATATAAAGAGATATTGTAAATAAGCCTTATAAATAAATGGTGGTGAAGGAGAGAGAGCTAAACATGTTACTGAATATTGTATAAATGGTGAAGGAGAGAGAGAGCTAACATGTTACTGAATATTGTATAAATGGTGAAGGAGAGAGAGCTAAACATGTTACTGAATATTGTATAAATGGTGAAGGAGAGATAGATCTAACATGTTAGTGAATATTGTATAAATGGTGAAGGAGAGAGAGCTAAACATATTACTGAATATTGTTTAAACATGGTGAAGGAGAGAGAGCTAAACATGTTAATGAATATTGTGTAAATGGTGAAGGAGAGAGAGCTAACATGTTACTGAATATTGTATAAATGGTGAAGGAGAGAGAGCTTAACATATTACTGAATATTGTATAAATGGTGAAGGAGAGAGAGCTAAACATGTTACTGAATATTGTATAAATGGTGAAGGTGAAAGAGCTAAACATGTTACTGAATATTGTATAAATGGTGAAGGAGAGAGAGCTAAACATGTTACTGAATATTGTGTAAATGGTGAAGGAGAGAGAGCTAAACATGTTACTGAATATTGAATAAATGGTGAAGGAGAGAGAGCTAAACATGTTACTGAATATTGTATAAATGGTGAAGGAGAGAAAGATAAACGTGTTACTGAATATTGTATAAATGGTGAAGGAGAGAGAGCTAAACATGTTACTGAATATTGTATAAATGGTGAAGGAGAGAGAGCTACATGTGTTACTGAATATTGTATAAATGGTGAAGGAGAGAGAGAGCTAACATGTTGCTGAATATTGTATAAATGGTGAAGGAGAGAGAGCTAAATGTGTTACTGAATATTGTATAAATGGTGAAGGAGAGAGCTAACATGTTGCTGAATATTGTATAAATGGTGAAGGAGAGAGAGCTGAACATGTTACTGAATATTGTATAAATGGTGAAGTAGAGAGCTAAACAAGTTACTGAATATTGTATAAATGGTGAAGGAGAGAGAGAGAGAGCTAACATGTTACTGAATATTGTATAAATGGTGAAGGAGAGAGAGAGAGCTAAACATGTTACTGAATATTGTATAAATGGTGAAGGAGAGAGAGCTAACATGTTGCTGAATATTGTATAAATGGTGAAGGAGAGAGAGCTAAATGTGTTACTGAATATTGTATAAATGGTGAAGGAGAGAGCTAAACATGTTACTGAATATTGTATAAATGGTGAAGGAGAGAGAGAGAGCTAACATGTTACTGAATATTGTATAAATGGTGAAGGAGAGAGAGCTAAACATATTACTGAATATTGTATATATAAATGGTGAAGGAGGGAGAGCTAAAAATGTTACTGAATATTGAATAAATGGTGAAGGAGAGAGAGCTTAACATGTTACTGAATATTGTATAACTGGTGAAGGAGAGAGAGCTAAACATGTTGTATAAATGGTGAAGGAGAGAGAGATAAATGTGTTACTGAATATTGTATAAATGGTGAAGGAGAAAAAGATAAATGTGTTGCTGAATATCGTATAAATGGTGAAGGAGAGAGAGCTAAACATGTTTCTGAATATTGAATAAATGCTGGAGGAGAGAGAGCTTAACATGTTACTGAATATTGTATAAATGGTGAAGGAGAGAGAGATAAACATGTTACTGAATATTGTATAAATGGTGAAGGAGAGATAGATCTAACATGTTAGTGAATATTGTATAAATGGTGAAGGAGAGAGAGCTAAACATATTACTGAATATTGTTTAAACATGGTGAAGGAGAGAGAGCTAAACATGTTAATGAATATTGTGTAAATGGTGAAGGAGAGAGAGCTAACATGTTACTGAATATTGTATAAATGGTGAAGGAGAGAGAGCTTAACATATTACTGAATATTGTATAAATGGTGAAGGAGAGAGAGCTAAACATGTTACTGAATATTGTATAAATGGTGAAGGTGAAAGAGCTAAACATGTTACTGAATATTGTATAAATGGTGAAGGAGAGAGAGCTAAACATGTTACTGAATATTGTGTAAATGGTGAAGGAGAGAGAGCTAAACATGTTACTGAATATTGAATAAATGGTGAAGGAGAGAGAGCTAAACATGTTACTGAATATTGTATAAATGGTGAAGGAGAGAAAGATAAACGTGTTACTGAATATTGTATAAATGGTGAAGGAGAGAGAGCTTAACATGTTACTGAATATTGTATAAATGGTGAAGGAGAGAGAGCTAAACATGTTACTGAATATTGTATAAATGGTGAAGGAGAGAGAGCTACATGTGTTACTGAATATTGTATAAATGGTGAAGGAGAGAGAGAGCTAACATGTTGCTGAATATTGTATAAATGGTGAAGTAGAGAGAGCTAAATGTGTTACTGAATATTGTATAAATGGTGAAGGAGAGAGCTAACATGTTGCTGAATATTGTATAAATGGTGAAGGAGAGAGAGCTGAACATGTTACTGAATATTGTATAAATGGTGAAGGAGAGAGCTAAACAAGTTACTGAATATTGTATAAATGGTGAAGGAGAGAGAGAGAGAGCTAACATGTTACTGAATATTGTATAAATGGTGAAGGAGAGAGAGAGAGCTAAACATGTTACTGAATATTGTATAAATGGTGAAGGAGAGAGAGCTAACATGTTGCTGAATATTGTATAAATGGTGAAGGAGAGAGAGCTAAATGTGTTACTGAATATTGTATAAATGGTGAAGGAGAGAGCTAAACATGTTACTGAATATTGTATAAATGGTGAAGGAGAGAGAGAGAGCTAACATGTTACTGAATATTGTATAAATGGTGAAGGAGAGAGAGCTAAACATATTACTGAATATTGTATATATAAATGGTGAAGGAGGGAGAGCTAAAAATGTTACTGAATATTGAATAAATGGTGAAGGAGAGAGAGCTTAACATGTTACTGAATATTGTATAACTGGTGAAGGAGAGAGAGCTAAACATGTTGTATAAATGGTGAAGGAGAGAGAGATAAATGTGTTACTGAATATTGTATAAATGGTGAAGGAGAAAAAGATAAATGTGTTGCTGAATATCGTATAAATGGTGAAGGAGAGAGAGCTAAACATGTTTCTGAATATTGAATAAATGCTGGAGGAGAGAGAGCTTAACATGTTACTGAATATTGTATAAATGGTGAAGGAGAGAGAGATAAACATGTTACTGAATATTGTATAACTGGTGAAGGAGAGAGAGCTAAACATGTTACTGAATATTGTATAAATGGTGAAGGAGAGAGAGCTAAACATGTTGCTGAGTATTGAATAAATGGTGCAGGAGAGAGAGCTTAACATGTTACTGAATATTGTATAAATGGTGAAGGAGAGAAAGATAAACGTGTTGCTGAATATCATATAAATGGTGAAGGAGAGAAAAATAAACGTGTTGCTGAATATTGTATAAATGGTGAAGGAGAGAGAGCTAAACATGTATAAATGGTGAAGGAGAGAGAGATAAACGTGTTACTGAATATTGTATAAATGGTGAAGGAGAGAAAGATAAACGTGTTACTGAATATCGAATAAATGGTGAAGGAGAGAGAGCTAAACATGTTACTGAATATCGTATAAATGGTGAAGGAGAGAAAGATAAACGTGTTAATGAATATTGTATAAATGGTGAAGGAGATAGAGCTAAACATGTTACTGAATATCGTATAAATGGTGAAGGAGAGAGAGCTAAACATGTTACTGAATATTGTATAAATGGTGAAGGAGAGAGAGCTAAACATGTATAAATGGTGAAGGAGAGAGAGATAAACGTGTGACTGAATATTGTATAAATGATGAAGGAGAGAAAGATAAACGTGTTGCTGAATATCGAATAAATGGTGAAGGAGAGAGAGCTTAACATGTTACTGAATATTGTATAAATGGTGAAGGAGAGAGAGCTAAACATGTTACTGAATATTGTATAAATGGTGAAGGAGAGGGAGCTTAACATGTTACTGTATATTGTATAAATGGTGAAGGAGAGAGAGCTAAACATGTTACTGTATATTGTATATATGGTGAAGGAGAGAGAGCTAAACATGTTACTGTAAATTGTATAAATGGTGAAGGAGAGAGAGCTAAACATGTTGCTGAGTATTGAATAAATGGTGAAGGAGAGAGAGCTTAACATGTTACTGAATATTGTACGAGAGGTGATTCACGAATTTTGAAACAGTTTAAAAAAGGCTGTAATTCACAACCTGAACATCGAAATGCAAAGCATTTACATTGATATTGTGGGTGAATGTGTACACTACTATATACATGTCACAATTTATGCGATCTCAATATGGGTAGACTTAAAATTGATAGCTCTTTAGATGGTATCATATAATACCTTTTGAAGAAGAAAACTTCATACAGAAAGATACGGCAAGAACGCTAAACCCGGTCAATTTCATAAGAGACCGTCAAGGTCCACAAATGACGGCATACGCAAAGTTGCCAATATGATAGGTAGGGTTAATCCACCATCCCTAAGGGAAATGGCTTAAGAATGTGGTGTCTCTCAATTAACAATAAATAGATTGATTAAAAATATTCTTCAAGCTAAATTGCGTAAAAAATGACAAGTTCACAAACTCAATGCATCGAAAATTGACAAGCGGCGTCAACGTTCTCGGAAGCTATATTTACGTCTGAACAATGACAAGTGAAACAATTTCGTTAGCACTGATGAGGTTATGTTCTATTTAGGTAGTAGTTATGGTCGGAGGCGGGTGTGTGACCTTAGGAAGTTCACGACGACACTTCAAAGTTGAAGTTTGTTAAGCGTGATACTTTTGCTCCAGGTTTCATGGCATGGGCCGGAGTAAGCTACCGTGGGAAGACAACGCTTCAAATCATTAACAAAGGCGTCAAGGTCAATGCTCAATATTATATTGGCAAGGCATTAAAACCTTTCATTTACAAAGATTTTCCACGAATGTTTCCAGGCGATCAAGGACGAAACATGGTCTTTCACCAGGACAGTGCATCCAGCCATACGTCAAATTATACGTTGATGTAAATATCACGTTTGTTACATCAGAGGAGTGGATGCCCAAGAGTCCTGATGCCGCCCCTATGGATTTTTGCATCTGGTGTATTCTAAAACGGCGCCATCAGAAAAGAAAAATATTTACTCTGGCTGGGCTTAAACGAGCGTTGAAAGACGAATGGAACAAACTGGAGCAATCCATCATTAACAAGACTTTAAAAAGCTGACCAAAAATATGTAGGCTTATCTACAACCTCCATGGTTCTCAAATTGAGCATTTATAACAGTAAAATAGATAAAGTTATTAAAATTCAGACCGATCGAAAGTGTTTCACAATTCATGAATCACCTCTTGTATAAATGGTGAAGGAGAATTGAATTGAATTGAATGTTGTTTAACGGCTCATCAACACAGTACAGGTTATTTAGAGCCGCCCCAGAGAGAGGGGAAGGATACATAGGAATCCAGGAACCTGCCCTACTCTTATTATCGAATAGATTCCTATGGTTCTTTAACGTGCTCGGAGGATAGACCGATACACGGGACCGCCCGGTTTACGTCCCCATCCGACGGACGAGGCTAAGGAAAAGTGTCTTGCCCAAGAACACACCGACGGAACTCAGTGGCACCACGGAGGATTGAACCCGGGGCCTCCGGTTACAAATCCGCCGCGCTACCGACTGCGCCACGCCAGCCCAGAGAGATAAACGTGTTAATGAATATTGTATAAATGGTGAAGGAGATAGAGCTAAACATGTTACTGAATATCATATAAATGGTGAAGGAGAGAGAGCTAAACTTGTTACTGAATATTGTATAAATGGTGAAGGAGAGAGAGCTGAACATGTTACTGAATATTGTATAAATTGTGAAGGAGAGAGAGAGAGCTAAACATGTTACTGAATATTGTATAAATGGTGAAGGAGAGAAAGATAAACATGTTACTGAATATTGTATAAATGGTGGAGAGAGAGAGCTGAACATGTTACTGACTATTGGTGAAGGAGAGAGAGAGAGAGCTAACATGTTACTGAATATTGTATAAATGGTGAAGGAGAGAGAGCTAAACATGTTACTGAATATTGTATAAATGATGAAGGAAAGAGAGCTAAATATGTTACTGAATATTGTATAAATGGTGAAGGAGAGAGAGATAAACATGTTACTGAATATTTTATGCAAACTTTGAAGGTCACACTTGATAAAAACACAGAACTTAATTTTTGCAAAACTAGTTTTGGAACTGTGTACACTTTGGCAAATGCATATATTAAATTTGGGCGTGATTTTATAGATAAGAACCTGAACAAGAAGATAACCCCATTTGAAATGAAGTATATAGTTATTATAGTGCATTGAGTAATCTTAAAGGGACACACGGCAATCTTGATTTTGGAAAACTCATGGTGTGACGGTTTTTTTTCTACATAACTTGCATTTGTTCAATCATTAATATTAATTATAAGAAAAGTAGACTACAAGAAAAGCTCCAAGTCAACAAACTTTGGAGACCAACTTTATCATTAACAACAATTATACAGAGCATGAGGTCAAGTTAATACACAGACATTAACAACAATTATACTGAGCATGAGGTCAAGTTAATACACAGGCATTAACAACAATTATACTTTTAAAGCTGGTTCCTGATGTTTTTGTTGAGTTGATTTGCATTCACAACAAAAAAAACAAAAAACAGAACTTCAAAAATTTAAATAAATAGTTTTTTCATGTAAAAAAAATAAAAATACTGATACATATATATGTTAATCTTAAAGCTAATGAAAAATGTTGATTTGCCAAAAATTAAGAGTTTTTTTATTCTCAAAATGCAGATATGTATCTTTTTACTGCATTTGATAATATTTTTCATTATTTCTGAAAACTGTTTATGTGTGGTCCACTTTTATAGTCATATTATAAATGACAGAGATTAAAATTTTGTCAGTTAATTGTCAAGGTCTTGGTTCAGCAGAGAAAAGAGTTGATGTATTCAATTATCTTAAATCAAAAAAATGTCATGTATATTGCCTTCAGGACATCCATTCCACTGCATCCACCGAAAAGTTTATTCGCACCCAGTGGGGTAATGAATGCGTATTTAGTTCAGGCACCTCAAACTCTCGAGGGGTTGCCATATTATTCAGCAAAAATGTAGAATATAAAATACATAGTCATATTTCAGATAATGAGGGTAATTTTCTGATTATGGACTTAACTGTAGATAACAACAGATTTACACTTATAACGCTCTATGGGCCAAACAATGATTCACCCACTTTTTTTGATAATATTCTACATAAAACTGAGCAATTTAGTAATAATACTTGGATCATATGTGGCGATTTTAATTTAGTGTCAGACAAAAAGCTTGATTACTGTAATTATAAACACGTTAACAATAAAAATGCTAGAGAAAGATTATTAGAAATTATTGCACAGAATAATCTTATAGATCCTTTTCGAGAATTACACCCTGATTTAAGAAGATATACATGGAGACGCAAAAGACCTCTACAGCAAGCAAGACTTGATTTTTTTCTTGTATCCGAAACGCTTTTTCCGTCTGTAAGTAAATGCACAATTGAATCTAGCTATCGCTCTGATCACTCGATGACAATTTTGAATATAAATTTTACGCATTTTATTCGAGGTAAACCATTGTGGAAACATAATAACTCTCTTCTCACTGATATTGAATACTTAAATATAATGAATTCAAAAATAGAGGAAGTTAAAGCACAGTATGCAGTGCCGATTTACAACAATGATAACATAAATAACATACCAAATAATGAAATACAATTTGTGATTGATGATCAATTATTTTTAGAAACACTGATAATGGAATTACGGGGTAAATCTATATCATATTCAAGCTACAAAAAGAGAACAAAAGAAAATCGAGAAAAAGAATTAATAAAACTCATTGAAGTTCTAGAACACGATCTATCATCCGACAAAATCCAATCTATGGAAATACTTAAACAAGAACTACAAAACCTAAGAAAAGATAAAATGCAAGGGTATTTGATACGATCACGAGCAAAACTAGTAGAAGACGGTGAAAAACCTTCGAAGTTTTTTTGTAACCTAGAAAAACATAACTTTGCATCTAAACTGATTCCAAAACTAGAAAAACAAAATGGAGTCATAATAACAGATCAATTTGAAATTTTACAAGAAGCTAAGAATTTTTATAAAGATTTATACTCCAATAAAGATGAGTTACTAGAAGATATAGACTTAGAAAATGAGCTGTCGGGAGTAAACATACCTAAACTTACTACAATTGAATCCAACTCAATAGAAGGTCCCTTAACATACGAAGAATTAGCCTCGACGCTAAGAGCAATGTCTAATAATCGAAGTCCAGGGAGCGACGGTTTTGGAGCCGATTTCTTTAAAGCATTTTGGAAGCAGATTGGTCATTTTATTGTCCGGTCACTTAATTGTGGGTTTAATATAGGGGAATTATCTATAACCCAAAAAGAGGGTATAATTACTGTTATACCCAAAGAAAATAAATCCAGGCTTAACATTAAAAATTACAGACCAATTTCACTTCTTAATTGTGTATACAAAATCGCCTCGGGTGCCATAGCCAATAGATTTAAATCTACACTTGACAAATTAATTCATAGGGATCAATCTGGTTTTATTGCAGGTAGATATTTAGGTGAAAACACAAGATTTATATATGATATTATGCAATATGCAGAAGAAAAAAATCTAAATGGACTTGTTCTTCTAGTGGATTTCGAAAAAGCGTTTGATTCACTTTCATGGGCATTTGTTTACAATGTGTTGAAGTTTTTTGGATTTGGAAAGTGTATTATTTCATGGATAAAATTATTCTATAAAAATGCCAAATTAACAGTTAATCAAGGCGGTAATCTATCAGAATTTTTTAATATTGGGCGGGGCTGTCGTCAAGGTGATCCATTATCACCGTACATTTTTATCCTATGTGCAGAAATCCTTGCTATCAAAATAAGAAGTAACAACAATATTAAGGGAATCAATGTTAATGGTACAGAAGTTAAACTGTCACAATACGCAGATGATACATCTATGGTTTTAGACGGATCTCCATCTTCACTTAGAGAAAGTTTATCCGAATTATCGAAATATGCAAAATACTCTGGTTTAAATGTAAACTTTGATAAAACACAAATAATATGGATAGGCAGAAAAAAGTATAGCCAAGACACAATTAAAACTAAGTGGAAATTAACTTGGGGGGAAACACAATTTAAATTATTAGGTATAAATTTCAATGTTGATCTAGATAAAATGTTAGACATAAATTATAATGAGAAAATAACAAAGATTCAAAATTTGATCAAGATATGGAAAAGAAGATATTTAACTCCATTAGGGAAAATAACAGTTATCAAATCACTACTCGTACCAATATTAAACCATCTTTTTATATCTCTTCCAAATCCTACAGAATCCATTATAGCAAAAATTAATGGCATACTGTATGAATTTCTTTGGGAAGGTCCAGCAAAAATAAAAAACACAGTTATAGTAAAGCAATATTCAGAGGGAGGTCTCAACATGATAAACTTAAAGGCTTTTATCTTCAGTCTAAAATCCACGTGGATAAGAAGATTAATTGTGAGTGAAGGTAAATGGAAACATGCAGTTGAAAGCTTCATTGATATTAAAAAATTAGCAGTTTTAGGCAAATGCTATTGTGAAACAATAATGAAGAAAACTAATAATAGATTTTGGATTGATGTTTTATCTGCTTTTGCCGCAGTCATTAACAGTAGTAAAATTGAATCTGTAGATACGTTTTTATTAAGTCCTATTTTTTACAATAACAGTATTTTAATTGACAGTAAGCCAGTATATTATAAAAATTGGTTTGATAAAAATATTTACCTAATAAATGACCTATTTAAAGATAATGGAGAACTATATTCCATTAGTGAATTCGAAGATATGTATGGTTTAAAAACAGGTTTCTTACAATACAGTGGCTTAATATCAGTTATTAAATCCTTTCAAAAGAAGATATTGAAAACAACAGTTTCAAGTAAAATGCCACTTCCAAATATACCATCAAACATCACACCATTTATCCAAAACAGAAAAGGTTGCAAAATATTTTACAATATTCTAAATAAAAACAGCGATAAACCAACTTCAAAATTAAAATGGGAACTTTGTTATGACATAGAGGAAGAAACATGGACAGATATATATGCTTCACCATTCAAAAGTACAATGAGCACAACGTTGCAATGGTTTCAGATTAGAATAAATCACAGATTACTTCCAACTAATCTTTACTTACACAAAATAAAAATAAAAGATACCCCCTTATGTTATTCTTGTAACGAAGAAGAGACCATTACTCACATGCTATGGACCTGTCCCACAACACAAACTTTCCTTCAACAACTACAAAGAATACTTGTATCAAAACAAATAATACTGCCATTTACAGAAGAACTTTTTATATTCAACATTGGAAAATGCTTAACAAAGATTGAGTTGCAAATATTGCTAGAAATCAAATATTATATTTTTTGCTCAAAACGACAAAACACACCATTATCCATACAGGCACTTAAAAATATACTTAAATGCTCTCATAACACTCATAAACATATTGCAATAAAAAACAAAAATATGGAACAATTTAATAAAGATTGGGAGATGCTAAAACAAATATTTAACTAGGTACATAATAGATCAAATTAAAACTACTCACCTTCACTGAACCAAGAACTGGCTTCTTTTTTTTTTCATTTTGTACATCGATTAAATCAGAAAATTCAAGACATGGACCACACAGGCAGTTTTTAAAAGTATTACATTTCACTTCATTTTTTTTTTCTTTGGACTAAAAATAACTTCCCCATTGCAAATCTCATTATTTTATTACAAAGCAAACATACAGTAATTTTCAAATGTTCTATAATATGCTTGTATATATTTTGTAAGGTATGGCAAGGGATGGTCCTCCCCGACCCTTGTCTTACCATGTGACGGGGAGATTAAACGGGTCATCTTAAGATGGCTGAAAAAAAAAAAAAAAAAAAAAAAAAAAAAAAATTATACTGAGCAAGAGGTCAAGTTAATACACAGGCATTAACAACAATTATACTGAGCAAGAGGTCAAGTTAATACACAGGCATTAACAACAATTATACTGAGCAAGAGGTCAAGTTAATACACAGGCATTAACAACAATTATACTGAGCAAGAGGTCAAGTTAATACACAGGCATTAACAACAATTATACTGAGCAAGAATTCAAGTTAATACAGAGGCATTAACAACAATTATTCTGAGCAAGAGGTCAAGTTAATACACAGGCATTAACAACAATTATACTGAGCATGAGGTCAAGTTAATACACAGGCATTAACAACAGTTATACTGAGCAAGAGGTCAAGTTAATACACGGCACATTGTATGATACTCATTATGCTGAATTCTTGGATTGACACTCATAATTCTCTGAGATCGCATCCAGTCCATTTAAAAACATTTACTTTCCAAATAAATGTATTTGACATAGATCTATTATAATACATTGATGTTATTTCGAGTATTGCACAACAGTCGATTGATCTAAAACTAGAAAGGTTGATAATTTTTTGTTTCTGACTATTATATGGTCAATTTCAGGATAAATACCCCACGAAACAAAGGAGGTCTGGGTAGTCTGAATTATCCTCTGTTGTCTGACCTGACCCAGAAAATTTCCAAATCTTACGGAGTGTACTTGGAGGAACTAGGTCACAGTCTCAGGTATGTGGCCGGAAACAATCATTTCAGCTAAGGCCTAAAAAAAAAAAAAGGTTTGTTTCTGGTTACCCGACCGACCCTCCCGTTTTACCGCCGACCGTAACTTTTTTATGGACCTCCGAAAAAAAAAGTCAAGGTGCCCTTCCAAAAAAAAAAAAAAAAAAAAAAAAATTAAAACTCGTCACTTCTAATTCATGGGATCTAATTTGCCTTCCTAAACATGATGTGATGTTGCAGTTAATGCATAATGAAAGTAAATATTTATGATTTTGTTGTCTGTCTTGGAGAAAAAAAAAAAAAAAGAAAAAAAAGAAAAAAAAAAGAAAAAAAAACACCTACCGACCCATATTTTTTGGGGCATGTAACCAGAAACAAACCTATTATTTTTTTAGGCCTAACACACAGAAATATTGTTGACAGTCATTTCAACTAACACATGTTATCATTTCAGCTAACACATGGTAATATTTGTTGAAACTCATTTCAGCTAACATACAGTAATATTTTCAACTAATGCACGGTAATTTTTGTTGACAATCAATCAACTAACACAGGGTAATGTTTGTTGACAGCCATTATACACTAACACACGGTAATATTAAGACCAACTACCTGACATGTTGATCACATTAGTAAAGCTCCTGTATCTCTTATGGTCTAACAATCATGTCGGCTAACACACGGTAATGTGTGTTGACAATCATGTCGGCTAACACACGGTAGTGTGTGTTGACAATCATGTCGGCTAACACACGGTAATGTGTGTTGACAATCATGTCGGCTAACACACGGTTATGTGTGTTGACAATCATGTCGGCTAACACACAGTAATCTGTGTTGACAATCGTATCGGCTAACACACGGTAATGTGTGTTGACGGTAATGTGTGTTGACAATCATGTAGGCTAACACACGGTAATGTGTGCTGACAATCATGTCAGCTAACACACGGATATGTGTGTTGACAATCATGTCGGCTAACACATGGTAATGTGTGTTGACAATCATGTCGGCTAACTCACGGTAATGTGTGTTGACAGTCATGTCGGCTAACACACGGTAATATGTGTTGACAATCCTGTCTGCTAACACACAGTAGTGTGTGTTGACACATGGTAGTGTGTGTTGACAAGCATGTCAGCTAACACACGGTAGTGTTTGTTGCTACCGTGTGTTGACAAGCATATCAGCTAACACACGGTAGTGTGTGTTGACAAGCATGTCAGCTAACACACTACCATGTGTGTTGACAATCATGTCAGCTAACACACGGTAATGTGTGTTGACAATCATGTCAGCTAACACACGGTAATGTGTGTTGACAATCATTTCCACTAACACATGGTAATGTGTGTTGACAATCATGTCAGCTAACACACGGTAATGTGTGTTGACAATCATTTCCACTAACACATGGTAATGTGTGTTGACAATCAAGTCAGCTAACACACGGTAATGTTTGTTGACAATCATTTCAACTGACATACAGTAATGTGTTGACAATCATTAGCTCTACTGGCCAAGGGCCAGCAGAGCTTATGGGATGGCGAGTTGTCCTTCATTAACTTTTGTCTCGTTGAGACGATAGGGCCTTCATTTTTCATCCGATCTTTACCAAACTTTAACAGATTGTTAATATCAAGGAAAGCTTTAACAAGTTGATTTAGTTAAAAATGCTATATTTTGCCTCGTTAAGACGATAGGGCCTTCATATTTCATCCGATCTTTACCAAACTGTACCAGATTGTTAATGTCAATGAAAGCTCAAACAAGTTTGAAAACCAGCCAGATCGGACCAGTAACAGCGGAGTTATCGCCCTTGATTTTGTTTAAATGCTATATTTTGTCTCAAGGCGATAGGGCCTTCATTTTTCATCCGATCTTTACCAAATTTTATGAGATTGTTAATCGAAAACTAGCCAGATCGGACCAGTAACAGCGGAGTTGTGGCCCTTGATTTAGTTAAAAATGCTATATTTTGCCTCGTTAAGTCTATAGGGCCTTCAGTTTTCATCCGATCTTTACCAAGCTGTACCTGATTGTTACTGTCAAGGAAAGCTCGGACAAGTTCGAAATACCAGCCAAATCGGACCACTAACAGCGGAGTTATGGCCCTTGATTTAGTTGTAAATGCTATATTTTGCCTCGTTAAGACAATAGGACCTTCATTTTTCATCCGATCTTTACCAAGCTTTACCAGATTGTTAATATCAATGAAAGCTCGGTCAAGTTCAAAAACCAGCCAGGTCGTACCATTAACAGAGGAGTTATGGCCCTTGATATTGTTAAAAATGCTATATTTTGCCTCGTTAATACGATAGGGCCTTAATTATTTTTCATCTGATCTTTACCAGTTTTTAGCTCTACTGATCAGAGATCAGCAGAGCTTATGCCGTGGTGCGGCGTCCGTCGTCCGTCTGTCCGTCTGTCCGTAAACTTTTATTTGTAGCGACTTCACAGCTGAAACTACTGGATGGATATTCATGAAACTTTACAGAAATGTTGCCCATAAAGTCTAGTTGATCCTAGCAAAAATTCATGTTGATGTGAAATCCAAGATGGCCGCCAAAGCTAAAAATAGAGTTTTAAAATACAAGTTTGTAGCGACTTCTTCTTGAAAACTATAAGTGATATTGATATGGGACTTTTTCTAAAATGATCAGCATGACATGATGTTGATCCTAGTCAAAAATCGTTTTGATTCAACGTTAAACATGGCTGCCAGCGGCCATCTTTGTTTACATAGAGTTATATAGTAAAAACTTGTAGCGACTACTTCTCTGAAACTACTTGGCGGATTGTCATGAAACTTTACAGGAATGTTGCTCTTGATGTCTAATTGATCCTAGAAAAATTTCAGGTCGGCCGGAAATTCAAGATGGCCGTCACAGCTAAAAATAGATTTTTAAAAATTAAGTTTATAGCGACTACTTCTTGAAAACTATAAGTGATATTGATATGGGACTTTTTCTAAAATGATCAGCATTACATGATGTTGATCCTAGTCAAAAATCGTTTTGATTCAACGTTAAACATGGCTGCCAGCGGCCATCTTTGTTTACATAGAGTTATATAGTAAAAACTTGTAGCGACTACTCCTCTGAAACTACTTGGCGGATTGTCATGAAACTTTACAGGAATGTTGCTCTTGATGTCTAGTTGATCCTATCAAAATTTCAGGTCGGCCGGAAATTCAAGATGGCCGTCACAGCTAAAAATAGATTTTTAAAAAATAAGTTTGTAGCGACTACTTCTTGAAAACTATAAGTGATATTGATATGGGACTTTTTCTAAAATGATCAGCATGACATGATGTAGATCCTTGTGGAAAATTATTTTGATTCGACGTTAAACATGGCTGCCAGTGGCCATCTTTGGTTACATAGAGTTATATAGTAAAAACTTGTAGCGACTACTCCTCTGAAACTACTTGACGGATGTTCATGAAACTTCACAGGAATGTTGCTCTTGATGTCTAGTTGATCCTTAAAAAAATTCAGGTCGGCCGGAAATTCAAGATGGCCGCCACAGCTAAAAATAGATTTAAAATAAATAAGTTTGTAGCGACTACTTCTTCAAAACAATAAGAGATATTGATATGGGACTTTTTCTAAAATGATCAGTATGACATGATGTTGGTCCTTGTCGAAAATCGTTTTGATTTGACCTTAAACATGGCTGCTTTGTTTACATAGAGTTATATAATGAAAACTTGTAGCGACTACTTCTTTGAAACTACCTGACGGATTTTCATGAAACTTCACAGGAATGTTGGTCTTAATATCTTATTGATCTTAGCAAAATTTCAGGTCGGCCGGAAATTCAAGATGGCCACCACGGTTAAAAATAGATTTTCAAAAAACAAGTCTGTAGCGACTACTTCCTGAAATCAAAATCAATCAGTAGAGCTTCAAGGTCATTGACCTCTTGTTTTTGTTTGTTTTTAGCTCTACTGATCAGAGTTCAGCAGAGCTTATGCCGTGGTGCGGCGTCCGTCGTCCGTCCGTCCGTCCGTCTGTCCGTCTGTCCGTAAACTTTTATTTGTAGCGACTTCACAGCTGAAACTACTGGATGGATATTCATGAAACTTTACAGAAATGTTGCCCATAAAGTCTAGTTGATCCTAGCAAAAATTCATGTTGATGTGAAATCCAAGATGGCCGCCAAAGCTAAAAATAGAGTTTTAAAATACAAGTTTGTAGCGACTTCTTCTTGAAAACTATAAGTGATATTGATATGGGACTTTTTCTAAAATGATCAGCATGACATGATGTTGATCCTAGTCAAAAATCGTTTTGATTCAACGTTAAACATGGCTGCCAGCGGCCATCTTTGTTTACATAGAGTTATATAGTAAAAACTTGTAGCGACTACTCCTCTGAAACTACTTGGCGGATTGTCATGAAACTTTACAGGAATGTTGCTCTTGATGTCTTATTGATCCTAGAAAAATTTCAGGTCGGCCGGAAATTCAAGATGGCCGTCACAGCTAAAAATAGATTTTTAAAAATAAGTTTGTAGCGACTACTTCTTGAAAACTATAAGTGATATTGATATGGGACTTTTTCTAAAATGATCAGCATTACATGATGTTGATCCTAGTCAAAAATCGTTTTGATTCAAAGATAAACATGGCTGCCAGCGGCCATCTTTGTTTACATAGAGTTATATAGTAAAAACTTGTAGCGACTACTCCTCTGAAACTACTTCGCGGATTGTCATGAAACTTTACAGGAATGTTGCTCTTGATGTCTAATTGATCCTATCAAAATTTCAGGTCGGCCGGAAATTCAAGATGGCCGTCACAGCTAAAAATAGATTTTTAAAAAATAAGTTTGTAGCGACTACTTCTTGAAAACTATAAGTGATATTGATATGGGACTTTTTCTAAAATGATCAGCATGACATGATGTAGATCCTTGTGGAAAATTATTTTGATTCGACGTTAAACATGGCTGCCAGTGGCCATCTTTGGTTACATAGAGTTATATAGTAAAAACTTGTAGCGACTACTCCTCTGAAACTACTTGACGGATGTTCATGAAACTTCACAGGAATGTTGCTCTTGATGTCTAGTTGATCCTAGAAAAATTTCAGGTCGGCCGGAAATTCAAGATGGCCGCCACAGCTAAAAATAGATTTAAAATAAATAAGTTTGTAGCGACTACTTCTTCAAAACAATAAGAGATATTGATATGGGACTTTTTCTAAAATGATCAGTATGACATGATGTTGGTCCTTGTTGAAAATCGTTTTGATTTGACCTTAAACATGGCTGCTTTGTTTACATAGAGTTATATAATGAAAACTTGTAGCGACTACTTCTTTGAAACTACCTGACGGATTTTCATGAAACTTCACAGGAATGTTGCTCTTAATGTCTTATTGATCTTAGCAAAATTTCAGGTTGGCCGGAAATTCAAGATGGCCGCCACGGTTAAAAATAGATTTTCAAAAAACAAGTCTGTAGCGACTACTTCCTGAAATCAAAATCAATCAGTAGAGCTTCAAGGTCATTGACCTCTTGTTTAAAAACGTTTAAATCTTTTCTTTCTTTTTAGCTCTACTGATCAGAGATCAGCAGAGCTTATGCCGTGGTGCGGCGTCCGTCGTCCGTCCGTCCGTCTATCCGTAAACTTTTATTTGTAGCGACTTCACAGCTGAAACTACTGGATGGATATTCATGAAACTTTACAGAAATGTTGCCCATAAAGTCTAGTTGATCCTAGCAAAAATTCATGTTGATGTGAAATCCAAGATGGCCGCCAAAGCTAAAAATAGAGTTTTAAAATACAAGTTTGTAGCGACTTCTTCTTGAAAACTATAAGTGATATTGATATGGGACTTTTTCTAAAATGATCAGCATGACATGATGTTGATCCTAGTCAAAAATCGTTTTGATTCAACGTTAAACATGGCTGCCAGCGGCCATCTTTGTTTACATAGAGTTATATAGTAAAAACTTGTAGCGACTACTTCTCTGAAACTACTTGGCGGATTGTCATGAAACTTTACAGGAATGTTGCTCTTGATGTCTAATTGATCCTAGAAAAATTTCAGGTCGGCCGGAAATTCAAGATGGCCGTCACAGCTAAAAATAGATTTTTAAAAAATAAGTTTATAGCGACTACTTCTTGAAAACTATAAGTGATATTGATATGGGACATTTTCTAAAATGATCAGCATTACATGATGTTGATCCTAGTCAAAAATCGTTTTGATTCAACGTTAAACATGGCTGCCAGCGGCCATCTTTGTTTACATAGAGTTATATAGTAAAAACTTGTAGCGACTACTCCTCTGAAACTACTTGGCGGATTGTCATGAAACTTTACAGGAATGTTGCTCTTGATGTCTAGTTGATCCTATCAAAATTTCAGGTCGGCCGGAAATTCAAGATGGCCGTCACAGCTAAAAATAGATTTTTAAAAAATAAGTTTGTAGCGACTACTACTTGAAAACTATAAGTGATATTGATATGGGACTTTTTCTAAAATGATCAGCATGACATGATGTAGATCCTTGTGGAAAATTATTTTGATTCGACGTTAAACATGGCTGCCAGTGGCCATCTTTGGTTACATAGAGTTATATAGTAAAAACTTGTAGCTACTACTCCTCTGAAACTACTTGACGGATGTTCATGAAACTTCACAGGAATGTTGCTCTTGATGTCTAGTTGATCCTAGAAAAAGTTCAGGTCGGCCGGAAATTCAAGATGGCCGCCACAGCTAAAAATAGATTTAAAATAAATAAGTTTGTAGCGACTACTTCTTCAAAACAATAAGAGATATTGATATGGGACTTTTTCTAAAATGATCAGTATGACATGATGTTGGTCCTTGTCGAAAATCGTTTTGATTTGACCTTAAACATGGCTGCTTTGTTTCCATAGAGTTATATAATGAAAACTTGTAGCGACTACTTCTTTGAAACTACCTGACGGATTTTCATGAAACTTCACAGGAATGTTGGTCTTAATGTCTTATTGATCTTAGCAAAATTTCAGGTCGGCCGGAAATTCAAGATGGCCACCACGGTTAAAAATAGATTTTCAAAAAACAAGTCTGTAGCGACTGCTTCCTGAAATCAAAATCAATCAGTAGAGCTTCAAGGTCATTGACCTCTTGTTTTCTTTTTAGCTCTACTGATCAGAGATCAGCAGAGCTTATGCCGTGGTGCGGCGTCCGTCGTCCGTCCGTCTGTCCGTTAACTTTTTTTTTGTAGCGACTACTCCTCTGAAACTACTGAATGGATTTTCATGAAACTTTACAGAAATGTTGCCCATGAAGTCTAGTTGATCCTAGCAAAAATTCAAGTAGATGTGAAATCCAAGATGGCCGCCAAATCTAAAAATAGGTTTTTAAAAAACAAGTTTGTAGCGACTACTTCTTGAAAACTCTAAGGGATATTGCTATGGGACTTTTTCTAAAATGATCAGCATGACATGATGTTGGTCCTTGTCGAAAATCGTTTTGATTCGACGTTTAACATGGCTGCCAGTGGCCATCTTTGTTTACATAGAGTTATATAATGAAAACTTGTAGCGACTACTCCTCTGAAACTACTTGACGGATTTTCATGAAACTTCACAGGAATGTTGCTCTTGATGTCTAATTGATCCTAGAAAAATTTCAGGTCGGCCAGAAATTCAAGATGGCCGCCACGGCTAAAAATAGATTTTTAAAAAATAAGTTTGTAGCAACTACTTCTTGAAAACTATAAGAGATATTGATATGGGACTTTTTCTAAAATGATCAGCATGACATGATGGTTATCCGAGTCGAACATTATTTTGATTCGACGTTAAACATGGCTGCCAGTGGCCATCTTTGTTTACATAGAGTTATATATTGAAAACTTGTAGCGACTACTCGTCTGAAACTACTTGACGGATTTTCATAAAACTTCACAGGAATGTTCCTCTTGATGTCTAATTGATCCTAGCAAAATTTCAGATCGGCCAGAAATTCAAGATGGCCGCCACAGCTAAAAATAGATTTAAAAAAAATAAGTTTGTAGCGACTACTTCTTGAAAAGTATAAGTGATATTGATATGGGACTTTTTCTAAAATTATCAGCATGACATGATGGTTATCCGAGTCGAACATTATTTTGATTTAATGTTAAACATGGCTGTCAGCGGCCATCTTTGTTTACATAGAGTTATATAATGAAAACTTGTAGCGACTACTCCTCTGAAACTACTTGACGGATTGTCATGAAACTTCACAGGAATGTTGCTCTTGATGTCTAATTGATCCTAGCAAAATTTCAGGTCGGCCGGAAATTCAAGATGGCCGCCACTGCTAAAAATAGATTTTCAAAAAACAAGTTTGTAGCGACTTCTTCCTGAAAACAAAATCAATCAGTAGAGCTTCAAGGTCATTGACCTCTTGTTTTGTTAATAATTATTTTATTTTTTTACCTTTTTTTTTTTTTTATTTGATTCTTTTTTTAGCTCTACTGATCAGAGATCAGCAGAGCTTATGCCGTGGTGCGGCGTCCGTCGTCCGTCCGTCTGTCTGTCCGTCTGTCCGTCCGTCTGTCTGTCCGTAAACTTTTTTTTGTAGCGACTACTCCTCTGAAAATACTGAATGGATTTTCATGAAACTTTACAGAAATGTTGCCCATGAAGTCTAGTTGATCCTAGCAAAAATTCATGTTGATGTGAAATCCAAGATGGCCGCCAGATCTAAAAATAGGTTTTTAAAAAACAAGTTTGTAGCGACTTCTTCTTGAAAACTATAAGTGATATTGATATGGGACTTTTTCTAAAATGATCAGCATGACATGATGTTGGTCCTTGTCGAAAATCGTTTTGATTCGACGTTAAACATGGCTGCCAGCGGCCATCTTTGTTTACATAGAGTTATATAATGAAAACTTGTAGCGACTACTCCTCTGAAACTACTTTACGGATTTTCATGAAACTTCACAGGAATGTTGCTCTTGATGTCTAATTGATCCTAGCAAAATTTCAGGTCGGCCGGAAATTCAAGATGGCCGCCCAGGCTTAAAATAATTTTTCAAAATTCAAGTTTGTAGCGACTACTTCTTGAAAACTATTAGTGATATTGATATGGGACTTTTTCTGAAATGATCAGCATGATATGATGTTGGTCCTTGTCAAAAATTGTTTTGATTCAACGTTAAACATGGCTGCCAGCGGCCATCTTTGTTTACATAAAGTTATATAGTAAAAACTTGTAGCGACTACTCCTTTGAAACTACTTGGCGGATTTTCATGAAACTTTACAGGAATGTTGCTCTTAATGCCTTATTGATCCTAGCACAATTTCAGGTCGGCCAGAAATTCAAGATGGCCGCCACAGCTAAAAATAGATTTTTAAAAAAGAAGTTTGTAGCGACTACTTCTTGAAAACTATAAGTGATATTGATATGGGACTTTTTCTAAAAAGATCAGCATGATATGATGTTGGTCCTTGTCAAAAATTGTTTTGATTCAACGTTAAACATGGCTGCCAGCGGCCATCTTTGTTTACATAGAGTTATATAGTAAAAACTTGTAGCGACTACTCCTTTGAAACTACTTGGCGGATTTTCATGAAACTTAACAGGAATGATTCTCTTGATGTCTAATTGATCCTAGCAAAATTTCAGGTCGGCCGGAAATTCAAGATGGCCGCCACGGCTAAAAATAATTTTTCAAAATACAAGTTTGTAGCGACTACTTCTTGAAAACTATAAGTGATATTGATATGGGACTTTTTCTAAAATGATCAGCATGATATGATGTTGGTCCTTGTCAAAAGTTGTTTTGATTCAACGTTAAACATGGCTGCCAGCAGCCATCTTTGTTTACATAGAGTTATATAGTAAAAACTTGTAGCGACTACTCCTTTGAAACTACATGGCGGGTTTTCATGAAACTTTACAGGAATGTTGCTCTTAATGTCTAATTGATCCTAGCAAAGTTGTAGGTCTGCAAGAAATTCAAGATGGCCACCACAGCTGAAAATAGATTTTTAAAAAAGAAGTTTGAAGGGACTACGTCTTGAAAACTATAAGTGATATTGATATGGGACTTTTTGTAAAATGATCAGCATGACATGATGCTTATCAGAGTCAACCATTATTTTGATTTGACGTTAAACATGGCTGCCAGTGGCCATCTTTGTTTACATAGAGTTATATGATGAAAACTTGTAGCGACTACTTCTCTGAAACTACTTGACGGATTTTCATGAAACTTCACAGGAATGTTGCTCTTGATGTCTAATTGATCCTAGCAAAATTTCAGGTCTGTCGGAAATTCAAGATGGCTGCCACGGCTAAAAATAATTTTTCAAAAAACAAGTCTGTAGCGACTACTTCCTGAAATCAAAATCAATCAGTAGAGCTTCAAGGTCATTGACCTCTTGTTTTTATTTTATTTTATTTTTTTTATTTTTTTTTCTATTTTGTTAATGCCGTGTTCGATTCGACGAAACTTAGCAGGAAGCATTGCTATGATTTCTAGTTGTGCCTATTGTGTTGTTTTTTTCCAGTTCGTTGATTTTTGATTGAGTTACGGCCCCTTGACATTTTTTGGCTCTACTGATCAGAGATCAGCAGAGCTTATGCCGTGGTGCGGCGTCCGTCGTCCGTCCGTCTGTCCGTCCGTCCGTCTGTCTGTCCGTCCGTCCGTCCGTTAACTTTTTTTTTGTAGCGACTACTCCTCTGAAACTACTGAATAGATTTTCATGAAACTTTACAGAAATGTTGCCCATGAAGTCTAGTTGATCCTAGCAAAAATTCATGTAGATGTGAAATCCAAGATGGCCGCCAAATCTAAAAATAGGTTTTTTAAAAACAAGTTTGTAGCGACTACTTCTTGAAAACTCTAAGGGATATTGCTATGGGACTTTTTCTAAAATGATCAGCATGACATGATGTTGGTCCTTGTCGAAAATCGTTTTGATTCGACGTTAAACATGGCTGCCAGTGGCCATCTTTGTTTACATAGAGTTATATAATGAAAACTTGTAGCGACTACTCCTCTGAAACTACTTGACGGATTTTCATGAAACTCCACAGGAATGTTGCTCTTGATGTCTAATTAATCCTAGCAAAATTTCAGGTCGGCCGGAAATTCAAGATGGCCGCCACGGCTAAAAATAGATTTTTAAAAAATAAGTTTGTAGCGACTACTTCTTGAAAACTATAAGAGATATTGATATGGGACTTTTTCTAAAATGATCAGCATGACATGATGTTGGTCCTTGTCGAAAATCGTTTTAATTCGACGTTAAACATGGCTGCCAGCGGCCATCTTTGTTTACATAGAGTTATATAATGAAAACTTGTAGCGACTACTCCTCTGAAACTACCTGACGGATTTTCATGAAACTTCACAGGAATGTTGCTCTTGATGTCTAATTGATCCTAGCAAAATTTCAGGTTGGCCGGAAATTCAAGATGGCCGCCACGGCTAAAAATAGATTTTTAAAAAATAAGTTTGTAGCGACTACTTCTTGAAAACTATAAGAGATATTGATATGGGACTTTTTCTAAAATTATCAGCATGACATGATGGTTATCCGAGTCGAACATTATTTTGATTCGACGTTAAACATGGCTGCCAGTGGCCATGTATGTTTGCATAAGAGTTATATAATGATAACTTGTAGCGACTACTCCTCTGAAACTACTTAACGGATTTTCATGAAACTTCACACGAATGTTGCTCTTGATGTCTAATTGATCTTAGCAAAATTTCAGGTCGGCCGGAAATTCAAGATGGCCGCCATGGCTAAAAATAGATTTTTAAAAAATAAGTTTGTAGCGACTACTTCTTGAAAACTATAAGAGATATTGATATGGGACTTTTTCTAAAATGATCAGCATTACATGATGGTTATCCGAGTCGAACATTATTTTGATTCAATGTTAAACATGGCTGTCAGTGGCCATCTTTGTTTACATAGAGTTATATAATGAAAACTTGTAGCGACTACTCCTCTGAAACTACTTGACGGATTTTCATGAAACTTCACAGGAATGTTGCTCTTGATGTCTAATTGATCCTAGCAAAATTTCATGTCGGCCGGAAATTCAAGATGGCCACCACGGCTAAAAATAGATTTTCAAAAAACCAGTTTGTAGCGACTACTTCCTGAAATCAAAATCAATCAGTAGAGCTTCAAGGTCATTGACCTCTTGTTTACTTTAAATTTCTTGTCGGCACTACTGCCCCTAAACGGCTTGTTCGATTTCTATGAAATTTGGTAGGAAGACTCAATATGATGTCTAGTTGTCCAAAGCGCAGTATATCAATGAAATCTTGGACAAGTTCGAAAACCTGCTAGATCTTGTTAGTAACGACAGAGTTAGGGCCCTTGATTTGTTGAAAAATGCTGTATTGTATTTTCCTTTGTTAAATCTGTAATTACTTCATTTCTTATCTGATCTTTACCATATTTGTTTAGAATGTTAATATAACCACCACCACCCCCTTGATATAAGAGCCGTTTTAGCCAGTAGAGTGCCACAGGCCCTCTTGGGCTCTTGTTTCAACTTACACACAGTAATGTGTGTTGACAATCATGTAAGCTATCACACAGTAATGTGTGTTGACAATCATGTCAGCTAACACACTGTAATGTGTGTTGACAATCATGTCAGCTAACACACAGTAATGTGTGTTGACAATCATGTCAGCTAACACACAGTAATGTGTGTTGACAATCATGTCAGCTAACACACAGTAATGTGTGTTGACAATCATGTCAGCTAACACACAATGTGTGTTGACAATCATGTAAACTAACACAGAGTAATGTGTGTTGACAATCATGTCAGCTAACACTCTGTAATGTGTGTTGACAATCATGTCATCTTACACACAGTGATGTGTGTTGAAAATTATGTCATCTTACACACAGTGATGTGTGTTGACAATTATGTCAGCTAAAACACAGTAATGTGTGTTGACACTCATGTAAACTAACACACAGTGATGTGTGTTGACAATCATGTCAGCTAACTCACAGTGATGTGTGTTGACAATCATGTCGGATAACACACAGTAATGTGTGTTGACAATCATGTCGGCTAACACACAGTAATGTGTGTTGACACTCATGTCGGCTAACACACAGTGATGTGTGTTGACAATCATGTCAGCAAACACACAGTGATGTGTGTTGACAATCATGTAGGCTAACACACAGTAATGTGTGTTGACAATCATGTCGGCTAACACACAGTAATGTGTGTTGACAATCATGTCGGCTAACACACAGTGATGTGTGTTGACACTCATGTCGGCTAATAAACAGTGATGTGTGTTGACAATCATGTCGGCTAACACACAGTGATGTGTGTTGACAATCATCACAGCTAACACACAGTGATGTGTGCTAACACACAGTGATGTGTGTTGACAATCATCACAGCTAACACACAGTGATGTGTGTTGACAATCATGTCAGCTAACACACAGTAATGTGTGTTGACAATCATGTCAGCTAACACACAGTAATGTGTGTTGACAATCATGTAAACTAACACACAGAAATGTGTTTTGACAATCAAGTAAACTAACACACAGTAATGTGTGTTGACAATCATGTCGGCTAAACCACAGTA
Source organism: Cyrtodaria siliqua (assembly GCA_037043455.1). NCBI lineage: Eukaryota > Metazoa > Mollusca > Bivalvia > Adapedonta > Hiatellidae > Cyrtodaria > Cyrtodaria siliqua. The sequence continues at coordinate 51,214 of JAWPHD010012991.1, forward strand.
ATGTGTGTTGACACTCATGTCGGCTAACACACAGTGATGTGTGTTGACAATCATGTCGGCTAACACACAGTGATGTGTGTTGACAATCATGTCGGCTAACACACAGTGATGTGTGTTGACAATCATGTCGGCTAACACACAGTGATGTGTGTTGACAATCATGTCGGCTAACACACCGTGATGTGTGTTGACAATCATCACAGCTAACACACAGTGATGTGTGTTGACAATCATGTCGGCTAACACACAGTGATGTGTGTTGACAATCATCACAGCTAACACACAGTGGTGTATGCTAAGACACAGTGATGTGTGTTGACAATCATCACAGCTAAGACACAGTGATGTGTGTTGACAATCATGTCAGCTAACACACAGTAATGTGTGTTGACAATCATGGAAACTAACGCACAGTAATGTGTGTTGACAATCCTCACAGCTAACACACAGTGATGTGTGTTGACAATCATGTCAGCTAACACACAGTAATGTGTGTTGACAATCATGTCAGCTAACACACAGTAATGTGTGTTGACAATCATGTCAGCTAACACACAGTGATGTGTGTTGACAATCATCACAGCTAACACACAGTGATGTGTGCTAAGACACAGTGATGTGTGTTGACAATCATCACAGCTAAGACACAGTGATGTGTGTTGACAATCATGTCAGCTAACACACAGTAATGTGTGTTGACAATCATGGAAACTAACGCACAGTAATGTGTGTTGACAATCATCACAGCTAACACACAGTGATGTGTGTTGACAATCATGTCAGCTAACACACAGTAATGTGTGTTGACAATCATGTCAGCTAACACACAGTAATATGTGTTGACAATCATGTCAGCTAACACACAGTAATGTGTGTTGACAATCATGTCAGCTAACACACAGTAATGTGTGTTGACAATCATGTAAACTAACACATGGTAATATTTGTTGATATTGAATAATTCACCTTTTAATATTGAATGACTGAAATGTGTTGATTAAGTAACATTAATTAAAATTGAGCTTCTAGTATTCTACAGTCTGAAATTAAATTCACTGATAGTTTGTGTGTGGTATAATTGGGAGGTGTCATTGTGCCAAGGGGAGACTCCCTCTAGGCAATTACAGTGTGGACTGGATCTAGATGAGAGATGTGTCTTTTCTATGAAAGTATCATGTCATGTTGGTTTAACTATCAATATTCATTGATATTTCCCTGTGGATATAACAAGTGTTAGTGAGGTGGAGACTAAATGGCAAGTATAAAAAAGAAACAAATTGGCCAAATACTCACAATTGGACAAACAAGTTCTTCACTCCACAGATCTATAAAAATATAGATATGTTCTCAAACAAACATACATTTTCAATTAAGAACAATAACATTTCATACTTAGTGACTATAGACATTATTGTTATATAACATATGCTGAACAATTTGAAACAATAGTTATTGAATTGTATGAAAGGTACACATAGTAAGTTCAACTATTCTGACCTGTATATGTTTTCCAGAGGCCTGTTCATCATTGACACAAAGGGTATTCTGCGGCAGATCACCATGAATGACCTGCCTGTTGGCCGCTCAGTAGACGAGACGCTGAGACTCGTGCAGGCATTCCAGTATACGGATACCCACGGAGAGGTGTGCCCTGCTAACTGGAAACCAGGCTCTGATACGGTATGTTGGTGTCTTTCTTCTTTGTGTTAAAGGACTTAAGCAATCACACATGCCCTTTTATGCCCGATAAAGGGTTGACCTAATACATATGGCTAGGCAGTGATTGATAAAGCAAAAGCATGCGTAACACCTCGGCATTTGTTGTACATAAAGTTATCCGACATCATAAAAAAACAATATGACAGTGTCCTTGACAAGTGTAACATTCTGTTTAATAGATAAAACTATTAAACCATACAGAAAATGTGGAAGATCTACAAGAATATTATGTCATTGCCTTTTACTAACAAGTTTATTAGGCTTGGCACAACAATGCAGAAAGACTCGGCAGAGCCTTGCCTTTCTTTGTTTTCTAAACTTGCTAAACATGTTAGTAAAAGGCACTGACATAATATTCTCTACTTTCTCGAATTCATTATATCATAAAAAGAAAGTACCGTATTCAGAGTCTCACGAATATAAACATATAAGGAATTTATGGAAATTTCTGTATCATCTTAAAATTGTTCTTGTTATGCACTCATTGGCTGCTATAGTCAAACTGATTGAAAGCAGAATGTGTGTTTTTACTGTCCTTTGTTGTATGTATGTTGACATTATTTAAATAACTCCAGACTACTGGACCAATTTAATCACATTTCATAAGGTTGGTCATGCCCTACCGGTTTTTATACAAATACTACAAATTAGGTAAATGCACCATTCAAAATGGCTGCCATTACCAAAGTGACCTAAGTTTAAAAGAACCTTTTCAAGAACAACTCAGCAGATTTTAACAGCTTTTAGCTCACCTGAGTGAAAGGCTCAACGTATATAGGGTCAAACCCCGTATGTTCGGACACCTTCATATTCAGGCTCTTGTTTTGACACATATCTGTGTGCTGGAAGCTTTATGAAATACTTGCATAATGAAGGGTCATATGCGGATCGTTTTCAAATGAAAACACAGTAATTCCAGTTAACACTAATTAAAGCATTTGTATGCTTTTGTCATCACATCTCTGATAAAGTCAGACTCTTACCGGTACATTCAGACACCCATGATGGTACACTCTGACATCTGCGAAAGTTCGAAAACCGTAAAAGGGTTTTTAAAAAAATCGCTATACAAGATAAAAGACGGTATGGAGCCATACACAACTATTTAAGTACATATATACCAACAGAAAAACACGCCCAACCCATCATTTGCCTACATTTTCTTGGGTTTCAGATTGATTGACTCAGATTTATTAAATCTATAATAATTTATAAATTTAAATTAATGTTAATTGTTTTGGTAGGCGCTTCTGGTAGAAAGGGTGATGATACGTAACACCATCGCCTAGATATGCATATGTTTCATTTGAAATTACCAGTTTGAATTGAGCGTATTGAGATGTCCGATTGTACCATCCACTATTTTACCAGGGGTATGGTACAGTTGGACACTTTCATTTTGTCAAATAAATGAACCGAACAATAAACAAATATAATTTTTATATTTTAATCATCAACTACGTAACAATTGTTCAAATAAACACAAATTTTAAAGAAGTACGACCAACAAGATTGAGTAATATCGTAGATTTGCTGGTGTGGTTAACAGGATGCTCCTGAAATGTTTGTAAATGGCACCAAAACAGATTTTGAGGACGTATGCATTATTTGACAAATCATAAAGTGTGTTACACTTTGCATAATAATAACAAACTCAAAGCCAAGAACATCGATTTTTAATGGATAAGATTATGACATCATACGTGATTATACCGGGAAGTACTCTCAAACAGTATTGTGAGTGTAATCAAGCGTCCGAACGTACCGGGTTTGACCCTTGCGAGCTATTGTGACTGCTTTTCATCCATCCATTCCTGTTAAGCATGTATTAACTTTTGCTTTAATAATATTTCTTATAAAGTGAATCTTAGATGAATGGCTTTCAAGATAACTGAAATTAATTTAACATCCAAGCTTGCCCTGTCAGTGTCACAGGCTATCCTATCCTACCCTCAGATGAACCACTGTCAATGTAGCTTTACTAACATTGGCTTAATAAATTCTATTTTAGATTGTACCAGACCAGACGGAAAAGCTCAAATACTTCAGCAAGCATCCATAGATGGCATCGATTCAATTCCTATCTCTCAAAACCAACTGTAGAAGATCTGCTGTTGTCTCATTGTATACAATCTATCTGTTCACATATGCACTTTTCTTTGTTACTGTATAGACTGTATTGTCATTTGTTCAAATTAAAGAAAATGAAAATTATATTTTGAATGCATTGGCATTTTCAAAATATTTCTGTTTACTAAAAATAAAAAAATAACAGTTATTTAAAAAGTCTTGACATGGCATATTTATGCTGCTTCCTGTTGTGGTTTTGCTGAAAATTGAAACTATATCACATTTGTCATTTTTTGACAATAGGAGGAAGCATAATATATATATTTTGTGTGCATATTGTGTCGTAAATATTAGAAGAAAAAAAGAGGAACTAGACATTACAGTTTTTAGCTCTACTGATCAGAGATCAGAGATCAGCAGAGCTTATGCCGTGGTGCGGCGTCCGTCGTCCGTCCGTCCGTCCGTCTGTCTGTCCGTAAACTTATTTGTAGCGACTTCACAGCTGAAACTACTGGATGGATATTCATGAAACTTTACAGAAATGTTGCCCATAAAGTCTAGTTGATCCTAGCAAAAATTCATGTTGATGTGAAATCCAAGATGGCCGCCAAAGCTAAAAATAGAGTTTTAAAATACAAGTTTGTAGCGACTTCTTCTTGAAAACTATAAGTGATATTGATATGGGACTTTTTCTAAAATGATCAGCATGACATGATGTTGATCCTAGTCAAAAATCGTTTTGATTCAACGTTAAACATGGCTGCCAGCGGCCATCTTTGTTTACATAGAGTTATATAGTAAAAACTTGTAGCGACTACTTCTCTGAAACTACTTGGCGGATTTTCATGAAACTTTACAGGAATGTTGCTCTTGATGTCTAATTGATCCTAGAAAAATTTCAGGTCGGCCGGAAATTCAAGATGGCCGTCACTGCTAAAAATAGATTTTTAAAAAATAAGTTTGTAGCGACTACTTCTTGAAAACTATAAGTGATATTGATATGGGACTTTTTCTAAAATGATCAGCATTACATGATGTTGATCCTAGTCAAAAATCGTTTTGATTCAACGTTAAACATGGCTGCCAGCGGCCATCTTTGTTTACATAGAGTTATATAGTAAAAACTTGTAGCGACTACTCCTCTGGAACTACTTGGCGGATTGTCATGAAACTTTACAGGAATGTTGCTCTTGATGTCTAATTGATCCTATCAAAATTTCAGGTCGGCCGGAAATTCAAGATGGCCGTCACAGCTAAAAATAGATTTTTAAAAAATAAGTTTGTAGCTACTACTTCTTGAAAACTATAAGTGATATTGATATGGGACTTTTTCTAAAATGATCAGCATGACATGATGTAGATCTTGTGGAAAATTATTTTGATTCGACGTTAAACATGGCTGCCATTGGCCATCTTTGGTTACATAGAGTTATATAGTAAAAACTTGTAGCGACTACTCCTCTGAAACTACTTGACGGATGTTCATGAAACTTCACAGGAATGTTGCTCTTGATGTCTAGTTGATCCTAGAAAAATTTCAGGTCGGCCGGAAATTCAAGATGGCCGCCACAGCTAAAAATAGATTTAAAATAAATACATTTGTAGCGACTACTTCTTCAAAACAATAAGAGATATTGATATGGGACTTTTTCTAAAATGATCAGTATGACATGATGTTGGTCCTTGTCGAAAATCGTTTTGATTTGACCTTAAACATGGCTGCTTTGTTAACATAAGAGTTATATAATGAAAACTTGTAGCGACTACTTCTTTGAAACTACCTGACGGATTTTCATGAAACTAAACAGGAATGTTGCTCTTAATGTCTTATTGATCCTAGCAAAAGTTCAGGTCGGCCGGAAATTCAAGATGGCCACCACGGCTAAAAATAGATTTTCAAAAAACAAGTTTGTAGTGACTACTTCCTGAAATCAAAATCAATCAGTAGAGCTTCAAGGTCATTGACCTCTTGTTTCCTTGTGTCATACAAGATTATGTTAGATTTGAGTATTTTCCCAGTCTGTGATCTCTGGTTGTTTTAATGCCAAGAATATAAATATAAAACGTGGTATGAAAAAGTAATCGGTGTAATCGGTGTTGGTGATTTTGAGCTCAGAACAGATATTTTAAAATAATTTGTCTCAACATCTAGATTTAGATTTGAAACTATTATATTATGATTTGTTGTTTTAGTATTATTTTGTTGTTTAAATACCGTGACACTTTCAAGCATATATTATGAGTATAGAAGACATATGTCTTATACTGGTATACATGACAGTTGGAAAACATGTTTTTGTCTTATTTGGTGAATATTTTGTCTTATTTGGTTATGGGAATATCATCCAATGTTTGAGTTTTAAAACTTGCATTATTTTCATTCCTTCATCTGACAATGCACAGACATATTAATAAACAGATAGGAAACTTCCTATATTTTAACCAGTGAAGTAACCAAAATATCACGTGGCACCTTAACTTTTCCTTCTATCTTCTCTCTCAATTATTCACCGATTTTGATGAGAATACACCCAAAAGATTCATAGTGAATAGCAAAATGGTATTATAATAATTTATGTTTATTTTCAAATAAGAAATTGTATAAAAAAATGTTTAAAGTTTAAAATGTCATCATTTTTCGCTTTTCTCTTAAAAATCAATGTTTTGACATAGTCAAAGTTTCCACCAAACTGCTTTTTTGCTCTCCATGTAAGAGAAAACAAAATACTATCATTGGAAAGAAAATTAAATTTGTGATGGTATTTGGCTTGAATGAAACTTGTATCTGTAAAACTCTGCATGATATGTGTGTTTAAAGTTGGGAAATATTTTGTGAAATTTTGTGCCACTTGAAATTTACACAATTTTCATAGTGTCCAATCTATTTGTTATTAGGTCTACAATGCCAGTGTTAAGCTTGCTTTTATTTTATTTTGTATAAATGCTCAATTCCAATATTTGAATATAGGTGTCGGTTGCTGATATCTTATGTCATTGTAATTCATTTACAGTAATATTCCTTTGATATAGAACTTTTAAGCTATAATAAATAGATTGTAAATACTTCTGAATATCTCATCTATACATGCTAAGCAGGGCTTCTAAAATTTTAAAATGCAAATCGGTCCAGGTTTTTAACTGCCGTAAGAATCGCGCTTATTTTGAAAAAATCACTAAAATCGCCGTACCCCACCCACCATGTCAGCTACACCATGAATTTTTTCCATTCAGTCATTGATATAGAGAACTATTTAAAATGTATGTTTGTATTATATTTGTATTATTTCTAACTTACTTTATCACAATTTGTACATTTTAATAACTGACATCATGTCTTCGCTTTACTGAATGAATAATTTTCACTCAATATTAAAATTGTTGATCATTTGAGGAATTGAACCGGAAATGTCTAATAAACCGGGTAGGTATAAAACGCGGACTAACACGCGCAGACTAGCGGATTATATACGATTTTACATAAATTTGAGTAATATCGTTTTTCATCAATTAGCTTAATTAATACCAAATGTTACGACTAACGCAAACAATTTCGGTCCGACTTAAAAAAAAAACGGTGTCAGGTTTGATCACTTTCCTTAATATTATACTTAAAGTTATTGTAAAAAAAAAATCAACAAACAATTAACACATCTCGGTATTTTAATGACGCAAACAAATTTCAGCTTTGGCCACTTAAAAAAAAAACCGACACAAGCAAACAGGCTAACACCTTACGACTAACGGTATATCAAAGAAATCACCGACGGTAACACTCGCTTCAGTGAACCGACAGAACGCGTGATATACTTTCACTGATCACACATCAAAGGCGTGCTACATGGCTATAGACTTTTCCGGAAAACTCCCTACTATCGGTAATGGTTTAGTCCAAATTGACCAAATTGACCTACTTTCGCACAGCGAGTGACAAACAATCGTGTTATGGATCAAAGAATATTGCCGCAAGGCATATTTCAAGGAGTGTGTAAGGTAATTGTAGATTTTTTAACGACCGATAGATAAAATATCTGGGACCGATTTTAACAGAGATTTTGAAAAGAAAATCGGTCCGGAGAAACAGAATTCGGTCTGCGGACCGACAAACCGGCGATTTTAGAAGCCCTGATGCTAAGTAAGGCTACAGTAATAGACAGTGCTATTACTATAAATGTGATTTTAGAGTTCACCATTAATATTTTAATGTTGCATTTAAGTTCATTATTTATATATTATTTGCTGGCAATGACATACAAAAACGCTTGATTTTTATTTATAAGTTTATGGAGTATTTAAAATGTTTCTTTTTGTGTATTATACTTATGAAGGTATATTAAAAAAGGATAATTTGATCTGGAAGCTTTGATCAGCTCTTGTGGCCATTTCAGCAGGCAGGAACACCTTGAATTTGCAGCAGCTCTGCAGTTCTGCAGGTTAGAATGTTATAGGCCCATTCTCCATATTTTATCTTTATGTAAATGGAGGATGAGCCTGGCATGTTAATTCCTGTTAGGCGCCATATAACCTTTCATGTGTTGGTACGCCGTAAAACTCAATTCAGTGTCACTTTTGTTAAATGTTGTATGCAAATTTGAGTTTAAATCTACATTTAACATTTAATGTCCATGGCTGAGTGGACTTGACATCACGTGCCCTTCACCGCTCTGGGTTCGAGCCCTCATGGCACCAGGAATCTATCCAGCTGGCTTGGGGAACGTCAGTGGTTCTACCCAAGTACCCGCCCGTGCACCAAAATTGTCTGGAGGGACACCTGGGGTCTTCCTACACCAATGGAAACTGGAAAGTCGCCATATGACTGCTGTTGGTGTGACTAAACATCCAATTCATTTATATTTTACATACATTGTCTAGATTTTGAGTCTTTTTGATGTAGTTACATTCCCTGGATAAACCCATTTACTGTTCTAGCCCATTGTACTAACCTTAAAGGGACCCACGGCAATCTTGAAATATTTATCAAGCACTGAAAATTGTGTCATTTATCCACTATCAATTTGGCTTTAAACCTGCTGGCATATAATTAAATGAAATTTTAAGTTTTCAATTGTTTGTCTCTTATTTAACCTAGGTTTAAATGGATTGTTGATGCAATATAATCAACAGTTAATAATAATATGCAAATGCAATTTGCTTTATTCTATCCTTATAATTAATATTGATGATTCAACAAATGCAAGCTTTGTAGAAAAACTATTAAATGATGCTGTGAATTTTTAAAAAATCAGGATTGCTATGTGTCCCTTTAAGACATAATGATGAATTCAAAACCTCTCCATAATTAAATGATGCAACTTCGATCATGTGAAACAGCATGTCATTAGATGAAACATGTTTTACTTGTGGTTTAATTAAACCAGGTTGACACCTCTATGCAATATGACATCAGGTATTTATCTCCTTCATATTTTCCCTTTATATAGTTATTTTTGTATTGTGCAGAATAATTGCATTTATGATATTACAAACTGATCATGCCCACGCTGATAAGACAGAAATCCAGTTTTATGCGGCATTGTGCCATACTTTTGTTGCTGTAAAAAACACTAAACTTACTACAACATATACTTTTAGAGCACACAGGATATTTAACACTTTGTGTGTTGGGTGTGTCTTAGATTTGTGTCAAATTGTTGCCTTATAAACACATAATCTCCAAACCATGATCGTGTAATAAGTGCTATTTCTACATACACTACATAGCTTGATTGTATTGTCATGCACAGTCCTGCTATTACATATAGTTTACTATCATAAACATGTGCTTAAACTATTGACATTGTAGAATAAATATTTTGACATAAACATGTATCATTAGCATATGTTCTCTTTTCTCCTAGCAAACTATTAAGCATATTTTTGTGCTATTTGGTCTCATTCCCATTCATATTACTTCTGTTGGAATGTGCATATTTTTGTATGTCAGATGCTGTATATAAGTGAAACAGAACTGTCACACGTTGCGTTCTACAGAAGGATAACATCTCGTAAAGCTGTTTATTCTTAAGGAACACACAGTAATTGTGAGTGTTTGCAGTACTGTACTATAGTGCTATGCTTTTGATGTTGGAAAGACTAGAGGTACTTTTGTAGATGCTTGATTTGTTTGTATTAATCAAAATAAGAGTAGCTGCCAACAAGAATATTGTGTGTCCCAGTAGGGTACTTGTTCCGTATGTTGCGCATCTTGACTAGTAAAAACATTGTTATCATATCCCTGACTTTAATTGTATTGCAATGTTGACTTGAAGCTACATGTTTTGATTTATGTCGGAGTGTATATGTAAGGACCCTGTTTATGTCTAGTTTGGCTTGTCGGGTATGTTGAAGGTTAAATGTCTCAGTCAATGGTCTTCTAGTGTGCGATCATAAATGTAGATATATTTTCTATAACTTCAGTTTATTGTGTATTTCGATGTTTGTTACGTGTTAAAATACAGTTTACTGAATCTCTAAATAGTTATGTTTTGTCATTGTCAACATTGTGTCAGATGTTTTGAGCTGAGCCATCGTCGTGTGTGGATGGACAGGACCTGGGGGTTGCTGAGCCGACGTCGTGTGTTGATGGCGGGACCTGGGAGATGCTGAGCCAACGTTGTGTGTGTGGATGGGCGGGACCTGGGGGATGCTGAGCCAACGTTGTGTGTGGATGGGCGGGACCTGGGGGATGCTGAGCCAACATTGTGTGTGTGGATAGGCGGGACCCGGGTGATGCTGAGCCAACGTTGTGTGTGTGGATGGGCGGGACCTGGCAGATGCTGAGCCACCGTCGTGTGTGTGTTGTTGGGCGGTACCTGGGGGATGGTGAGCCGACGTTGTGTGTGTGGATGGGCGGGACCTGGGGGATGCTGAGCCACCGTCGTGTGTGTGGATGGGTGGGACCTGGGGGATGCTGAGCCAATGTTGTGTGTGTTGATGGGTGGGACCTGGGGGATGCTGAGCCACTGTTGTTTGTGTTGATGGGTGGGACCTGGGGGATGCTGAGCCACTGTTGTTTGTGTTGATGGGTGGGACCTGGGGGATGCCGAGCCAATGTTGTGTGTGTGGTTGGGTGGGACCTGGGGGATGCTGAGCCACTGTTGTGTGTGTTGATGGGTGGGACCTGGGGGATGCTGAGCCACGTTTGTGTGTGTGGGTGGGTGGGACCTGGGGGATGCTGAGCCACTGTTGTGTGTGTTGATGGGTGGGACCTGGGGGATGCCGAGCCAATGTTGTGTGTGTGTTGATGGGTGGGACCTGGGGGATGCTGAGTCACTGTTGTGTATGGATGGACGGGACCTGGGGATGCTGAGCCACTGTTGTGTGTGTGTTGTTGGGCGGTACCTGGGGGATGGTGAGCCGACGTTGTGTGTGTGGATGGGTGGGACCTGGGGGATGCTGAGCCAATGTTGTGTGTGTGGATGGGTGGGACCTGGGGGGTTCTGAGCCAACGTTGTGTGTGTGGATGGGCGGGACCTGGGGGATGCTGAGCCACTGTTGTGTGTGTGGATGGGTGGGACCTTGGGGATGCTGAGCCACCGTTGTGAGTGTGGATGTGTGGGACCTGGGGGATGCTGAGCCAATGTTGTGTGTGTGGATGGGTGGGACCTGGGAGGTGCTGAGCCAATGCTCTGTGTGTGGATGGGCGGGACCTGGGGGATGCTGAGCCACTGTTGTGTGTGTTGATGTGTGGGACCTGGGGGATGATGAGACACCGTCGTGTGTCGATGGACGGGACCTGGAGGATGCTGAGCCACCTTTATGTGTGTCGATGGACAGGACCTGGAGGATGCTGAGCCACTGTTGTATGTGTCGATGGACAGGACCTGGAGGATGCTGAGCCACTGTTGTTTGTGTCGATGGACAGGACCTGGAGGATGCTGAGCCACTGTTGTTTGTGTTGATGGGTGGGACCTGGGGGATGCTGAGCCAATGTTGTGTGTGTGTGGATGGACGGTACCTGGGGATGCTGAGCCACTGTTGTTTGTGTTGATGGGTGGAACCTTGGGGATGCTGAGTCAATGTTGTGTGTGTGGATGGACGGTACCTGGGGATGCTGAGCCACTGTTGTGTGTGTTGATGTGTGGGACCTGGGGATGCTGAGTCAATGTTGTGTGTGTGGATGGACGGTACCTGGGGATGCTGAGCCACTGTTGTGTGTGTTGATGGACGGGACCTGGGGATGCTGAGCCACCTTTGTGTGTGTCGATGGACGGGACCTGGGGGATGCTGAGCCACCTTTGTGTGTGTTGATGGACGGGACCTGGGGGATGATGAGACACCGTCGTGTGTCGATGGACGGGACCTGAGGATGCTGAGCCATCGTAGTGTGTGTAGATGGGCGGGAACTGGGGTATGCTGAGACAACCACTACTGGAAACGATGCCCATTAAATGGCCATTACTTACCCATGACCACAATGCCATTAAAATTCCCATTAATAATGTAGTTTTTAATGGAAATTGTTACTATATATTTCATATAAGTGGCCCCATTAGTTATGGCACTTTTAATGGCTGTAATATTAATGGCATCCAACAATGTAATGCCCATTACTTTGAATAATTGCCATTACTGAATATTAAGGACCCCATTATTATGACACTTTTAATGGTTGTAAAATTAATGGCATCTTACACATTAATGCCCATTACTTTAAATAATGGCACCAGCCTCAAATAAATTAATGCCCATGAAATGAACAGAGGTAAATTGATGGCCATTATTTGCACCAATTAAAACTACAAAATTAATGGGAAAGTGCCATAACTCATGGTGCCATTAAAATTTTGAGATATTTTTTAATGGGTCAGTACAAAATAATTACCTTGAAATAGTTAAAATAATGGCCATTACTAGACTGATAATAATGGTCATTACTGAGCAACATCTCTTGTGAATAGTGGCCATTACTTTCAAATAAATGTGATCATTAATTTAAATACTGTTCGCATTGATAAAAGTAAGGGCCATTATTATTTACATGTACACATGATAGACGGGTGTTACCTAGCTACTGTTCATAAGGATAGCTCTTTGTATTTATTTGCCAGTAGAGCTAAAAATGGAGGTACATGTACAGTACCGTAAGCATGTACGTACATTTTCTGTACTTTAAGCTTTAATATGGTCATTTTTCAGATAACTGGCAAAGTGATCACAATACACTGAACCTTGGATGTCATGTGAGCTTTCAAAAAACATGTGTAGAGTACATTAATAGCATTTAAACGTTCATGGAATGAAAATATCTTCATGAATAAATATAGAAATATGAAGAAATACAAAACACTTAAACTGTTATTCAGAGAGTTAAAATACAAAATGTAAAGGAACTGATCATGAATGCCCCGGATGAATCAGGACAGACGACCAAACAACTTCTCTAATGGTTTATAGACAGATTTATGCATACAACTAGAGGACCCATATTGCTCTATTGGATGGAATAATATGGACATAATCAGATAAAATGTTTTCACTAGATCATTTGAGCGCAATCTAGTTGGTTTAAATACATGTCAAAGTGGTTATTAAGATAAACATTCCCAGTAAATTTTGTAAAGATCAGATGAAAAATTAAGGAGCTAGTGTTAACAGAGCAAAAATAAAGCATGTTTTCAATAGTCAAGTTTATTATATACCATCTGTGCTCAAGTTTGGTGAAGATCAGATGAAACATTGAGGTTCTCAAGCATTAACAAGGCAAACTAAAGCATTTTCTTTCTTTAAATCAGTTGCAAGGACTATATAACTTGGGTGTTATATTTTTTATGATACATGTATTATGTGGTTTTGGAACCTCACTTTGCATTAATATAAAGATTCTGACCAAATTAAGTCAAGCTGAGATGACAAAAGTGCTGAAGTGTTATGGCAAACACATAACATTTTTCATGAAACAAGGTCCATAACTCTACAGTGTTTCTTAACCGATATGTAGTGGTTTTCAAACGTGTTAGAGCTTTCATCGATACAAAGGCCTTGACCAAGTTTGATTAAGATTAGATGCAATATGAATGTACTTGAGTGCTCACAACAACAAATAACAGACGGATGCACAGATAACGGACAACATACCATGACATAAGCCGGTCGAGCAAAACAGTATAAACTAGTTTTATAATAAAGAAGGGGTAAAAAATAATAATTGCTTTTATTACCAGGTACTAGCTATAATATCATAAGGTCTTACTTTCTGAAATACAGCTGTATTAATTATTGACCATACGATTTATGACAGAGGACAACCAATTTCAAACTGTGAATAGCAAATAGGCAAATTACTTACGGTAAATCTAACGGAAAAGGAACTTCCGGGATTCTGACATTTTTTTTATTACATGCGGTTACAGATCTTGATAATAGTACTACATTTCCAATGATGAAATACCCCTAGTGGATTATTTTTGATGATTGAATATGATATTCACCTCATTATGTGTCAATACAAATAATCCATGGATATATATATGAAGCACTATAATGAATATATATAGCACTATGGAAACAATATATGCCGCAAGATTGTTGTAACCTATAAATGGAGAGAAAGAAAAAGGCCTGTTGTTGTTTTTTGTATATCAGGGGATATAAGTATACTGTCAAACATTTCTGTGCTGCAAGGAAACTGACTATGCTGTTTGGCCAATGTAAAACCGAATAAATAAACTAAACTAGGGTATAATGCACAGGCTTGCATTACATTAGTCGACAGAAAGGATAGACAGAAGAAGATATAGTGTTGTATTATATGTAAACATGTAAGTCGTATTTATTTACATCTACTAGAACACTTCTCTTCACTAATTTAATGCAAGCCTGTGCTACAATCTGCCTAAATTGGTTACTCGGACAGGTTAATTTTTAGGCCGAAGTGACATGGAGTCTTCGTTTTTTGAATGTGTTTACCACAAGAGATTATTCGCGAAAACACATGACAATGTAGAGCACCGCGATTGAAACAATAAATTATGCACAGATAGATGCAAAGTTATATCAAATACATATTAAAATACCGTTCACTGAAAGAATCTCGCATCTCCATGCAGAAGGCAGTGATTTTTTTACCTCTGCGTCCTGCGACGCAAATTGTCAGAACATGTGCGTTCTCGGGACGCACATAAATTGCAAGTAAAGAGTTCCGTAATTCATATTTCCCCTGTAAGAATTCAATCCGTCGCTTTTTTCTCCGCGTCTACCGCCATATTTCCCCTGTAAGAATTCAATCCGTCGCTTTTTTCCCCGCGTCTACCGCCATATTTGACTATTCGATGAGGGTTATGTTTAACCTCGCACCGTTCCGCGTAATTTAGTAACGTCTATTATTATTGGATAATGGTCATACGATTAGCCAATGGAATCGGCCGTGAGGTAAAACTCGAAACGGTGCGGAAGTAAACATTCCACGAGTTGGCGATGCATCGTCTGCAAAATGGGGCCAAAGAGAAAACTAAACAATGACGCAAAGCAACAAACACTCTCGAGTTTCATTCAAAAGTCTTGTACATCCTCCAATAATGACGCTCAAACAGCCAGTATATCTACGGCAATTGAACCACCTACCAAAATCCGCAAATACAACAGTTGTTGGGAGAAATTGTTCAGTTGGCTCGGGTATGACGATACCACAAAACCTGGGACTCACTCCTTTATTTTTGGGACTCATAGATTTTTGGCCCAGCGAGACCTAGGACTCGTACAAGTGAAATTGTAAAAAAATCACTGAGAAGTCCGTTGGCATCGGGATCTAAAGACTGAGTCATGTCGCAAGTATCATATTTTCATCTCGGACCTGCTTTCTTCGGACTATTTCCATTTTCCAAGTGAACTGACTTGAAATTATCGCCACTGTGCCATTTCATAAAAGCGTACTGAATGTGAGCCATATCTTATTCTTTTGTGTAGAAAAAGAAAAAAAATCAAACAATCTCTTCGATTCAGATGTTTTCAAAATGATCAGCTGAACATGTTCTTGCGTTGCGCCTCTCGCTAGGCGAGATTAGAGAATCAAAGTACTTGAAGTACTGTGCGTATGTGTACATTAAAATTATGAGGACATTTAAAGCGAGAAAATGAAAAGATAAACACTTTAAAAGGGACCACCTCAAATGATAACAAACACTCCTTCAAATCAGGACACAGCAGGAGCAATTTGGAGTTATTGTCCTTTGTTATTTTATTCATGCATTTAATGTCAGTTAATGATACTCTCATTCCATTTTTCTCTTTAAGTAGTGAGCTTTCATTCGGCGAGCATTTATCGGTTCTACCTATATTTCTGGGGCCGATATTTCTTGTTTTATTTGATTAAAACAAAACCTTGGCGATTACACATGGAAGCAATTATATATAATGAAGTAATTAATTGCAACCTTCATTTGTTGTTATAATACAAGTCATTTCTTAACAGATCACGGTCACCATTATTTAAAGGTGATAAGCCACACCTTTGTAGTGTAAGCATTATCTCTAAACAATAGTTACCATTTCCAATAACATGGTATTCGTGTAGGTAAGACCATGTTTCTGTATGGTCAACACTGTTCTGATACTGACATCAGTCAAGAGCATGGTCTTCGTGTAGGTAAGATCCTGTTTCTGTACGGTCAACAGTGTTTTGATTAAACTGCAAGTTTTAATCTTTGATTACATAGAAAACTTTCGGTGACTACTCCTCAAAGGCATCAAAGACTTCTCGGATTTTCCTAAATCTTCAGTGCTCGAAAATAAGGATAGCCCGACGCCCGGGGCGCTTCGAAATCCATTCCGGGCCTGTCTCATTTTACAGACAAGGAGCCCGTCGGGCCTGTCTACAAAAATATCCCCAAGATCTATTTTACTTGATCTCAAGATCCTCAATACTCCCATGTGTATTGTGAACTGTGAAAACACTTGCAATAAAGAAATTAAAATATGTGTAAAGTATGAATATTTTGCCTGGCTTCGTGTCGGCAATTTGTCACAAATATTGACATAAAATTACGTTATCCTGCTATTAGGGATGTGTTGTCTTTCCTCTTTGATAAGAAATACCATTTTTGGCATTCAAAACACATTAATGCATGAAAAAAGTTCGTAATTGATGGTATTTCGATTGAATGTTTGCGAAATTTTCGGGCCGTAAAAGTGCGGTGTCATAGTAGTTCGGATGGTACATAATTTCGGATATTTTTTTTTTTTTTTTTTTTTTTTACATAATCGAATAAGAAAAACATTCTATTCATTATTTAATCCATCATTCTATCTTTTATCAATGTGTAAGATGTAAGGAGTTCCTTTAAATGAATTCTAGTCTAGGCTCCTAATTCTTGGTCCCGGGTCGTTTCGCACACTTTCCCGTTCGCGCATCGGTTATTTCGCACATCGGTCGTTTCGCACATCATTTTGATAGTCGTTTCGCCCATTAAGTCGTTTCGCCCATCATCTATCAGGTATTGTATTTGATTGTGAATTGTGAATGAGTTTTTATTAAACTGTGAATAATAAATTAAGGGAGAATCATAATGATATTTTTGTTGTTGTTATTGAATGTTGAATGTTTGTTTATACTGTTATATTATTTACACTAATTATATATTATCTGTCAAAAAAAAGTTAAAATTACTCATAACTGTTGCCGCCAAATGTATTGGCGAAGAACATATATACATAGGCTGGCCGTACCAATAATTTCTACAGATTGTTTATATTTATTTTGCATATACTCTATATTGATAAATTATCTTTATTTAAGGGGGAATTGACCCATTCAAATATTTAAGGGTACGCATATGAACTATATATATTTGTAAATTTGAAGATATTTGCGACTTGAATCTGAATTTTGTTTTGTCCTCGTGAGAACAAGATTTTAATAATAACGTCTCAAATATGTCTATATATGTTTGACGTTTTTCATAAAAGTCGCGTTGCACTCAGTTGTCAACGTTTTAAGCATCACAGGGTGTTAGTTTAGTCACATACAATTATATTTTATATCACACTGTTTGTCTTGACGAGACCTTTCATCTTATATATAAAATTATATCATTTAAATTAGGATGTAAACTATTATTTAAAGAATTTCCTATATCTTTCACTGCTATTCTATCTTTCTCTGCTTTTTTACCAAGGAATTTTGAGAAAAAACGATGTTAATGCCATTTATCTTTTATATGGCTGGATAAAAAACTGCACAATTTTAGTATATTTTAGAGAATTTAATTTCCTATCAGAATTTAAAATAAAATTTGCTGGTCATCGGAATATTTGTTTCAGTATACTTCCTTTATTGGCCTCAAACCCCTTTGGAAAATAAAAACATTAACATAACGACGTCGACGTTGTTTATATTAAAATAATGTATATTGTACATGTTGGTGATATATCAATAATTATTTTTAAATAATCGACTTTCCATAGTATAATAGTGATAGTAACCTGCTACATCGACCGTCATATATGGCCTAACATGTGCTAAAATTTACGTAAAACACCTTTCAACCAAAACAAAACCAATTAAAAACAAGATATCCGGATAGACAGACGGACGGACGGACAGACAGAGACAGTCAAGTGAACAATTTTTTTGAAACTCAGTCTCCAATGGCCTGAAATATACACAAGAAAGCATGATTTGGGATGTTGCAAAAAAATAGCCACTCGTGGCTTACGCCGTTCATCATATATTTGGCCGTACTAATAAAAAATCCATGGGGTATATATATATTTTAGCCTGAATAAAACTGATTGATTGATTACATTGTAGGATTGTATAACATATTGTAGTGTTGTCTTTTTTTTGCGTGTGTTTTTATTAGCGCATATTATATATGTATTTATTGTTACGTCGGCCAACATATTTTATTCATAATTGAATGAATAAAAATAGGTTGTTTCCGGTCAGTTCCAACGAGGAAGTGTAACTAGGATTTCATCTATTTCATTGCTGACGTTTCCAAATTCTTGCGTAATGTTTACAGTACATTTCAACATTTCAAAATATACATTTTTTTTCTCTTTTTTTTTGTGCGTGTCTCTTTCTTTTCATTTTTTTTTGGTGCAGTTGTGCACATCTTTTGACACATCTTTTTTTATATATATAATTTGTTGTGTGTTTTCGTGGTGCGTTTGTGCACATCTTTGGACACATTTTTCAAAGAAACACGCAGCAAAATCGTTTTATTAAAAATTCGCGCGTCCTGTTAGTTGTTCTATAGAACTTGCATTTGTTCAATTTTAAATATTAAAAGTAAAAACAATACATTGTTATTTAATTATTTGCAAGCACATTTAAAGTAAAAATGATCCTAGATTAATACGTTGACATGCTTAGTTGAATGCTTGATAAAATATTCAAGGTGTGTCCCTTTTACATGTAATACATCTATATTTTCTCTAGACTTGAATGCTGTTTGATACTGTAGATATATTTGAAATACGGGTAAAGGTAATAGGGAATATAAACAATAAACACAACTGTATTCTAATTATTTGTAATTATTTTTTAATTCAAAGTGAATGACAAACAGTAATTATTAATTATGAAAGTTTATGCTTTTTCCTTCGAGAGGCTTGCATGTAGTCATCATAAGTAGCATCATAAGTAGAAATGATTGATTTTATAACAAATAAAGATTTAATACTGCAAAAATAATTATTTGATTCATTCAAAGTGTTTTAATGTTTTTTTATATAGAAAACGCAAGTTCATATATTCTTCTAAACACGAAATTCAATACTTGATACATTAAAAATGATTTCTAATCCTAAAATACAATAGTTCTAACTCCAAATAAGTATTTGCATAAGTAATTATTCATCACTATATATATATATATATAAGGTGGGCGAAACGACTAACTATATGATGGGCGAAACGACTATACGCGAAACAACCGATGTGCGAAACGACCCGTCACCTAATTCTTTAACTTTGCATGACAAAATGAAAAATATAGCTAGAGGAAGCCCTGATAGTCTAATAAAACCTGATTAAAAATTTGGCTCCTAGTTCGGCTCCAGTTTTACCAAGTCGGCTCTGATTATTATCGTTTGGCAAAAGTGCTAGTACTCTTCTCTGCATCGGTTATAAATTACTACCGGTATGTAATATTCTATTCTAACGTATTTGAAACTAAGTGGTAAATAAGTCCGCTGACTAGGGAGCATAAAGCGGTAGCAAAAAGAAAAATATAGTCAGAGCAGGTTCTGAGTTTGATTAATACATACATAAGCAAAAATTGGGCTTTTCCATTTTAAATCAGGGCCTGTCCATTTTCAGAAGCAAGAAGCCCGTGGCCTGTCTCTTAAACTAATTTTCTGTGAGCACTGATCTTAACAAGAACATGCATGGTGTCTCTCTCTCTCTCTCTATATGATACTTAAAAATAATAAAATTAATGTAATGCCCATGATCTTCATATTGAGCTTTACTGATATTTTATTTCTTATTAATTTGCTACAAGAAATTCAAATAATGGCCAGTCATTTTTATTTTAATGGTCACGCTAAAATTGTTAAAACAATAAATGGTCATCATATTATAATGGCAATTAAAAATAAATTACAGTAACTGATAATGGCCATTATTATTACAATTAATGGGCATTATTTCAATTGAAACGTAAACTAATGGGGCATTACTTTGTTAATGTCTCAAAGTTAATACCACAAGTTGTAAATATCTTTTTTAATGGGATAAATAATGGTTCAGTTACCTATTAATGACCAATAATTTAATATTAATGACCATTATTTCTTTATTAATG
>JAWPHD010012992.1:0-71741 GCA_037043455.1 Cyrtodaria siliqua
TATTATTTGATATTTATATGAATTATTGAAATTTTATAAAGCGTCTGTATTTGAACATGATTTGTAATACAATATGGCCCAGTTCGATAACACGAGTTGCTTCCCTTAATCGGTAAATGAAGATTTGTCATTTCCAACTAGGACGAAATGTTCGGATGTACTTATCGAACGAATTGAGTGAAGATTAGAAGTATGACTAAAGACTGAATGTAGTGTTATAGCTAGAATAAAATTGCATAGGAAGATCAGTGAGATAACGTGACAGCAATAATGAAAATACAACCCACTGACAATGTCAAAGGCAAAGCTTAAAGTTAGTATTAAATCATGACCAATGCAATACTATATAAAACAAACATATATCTTATGATACAAGACAAAAAACATGAATGTTAAAATTCAGAGTGTCAACAGATAAATATCAATACACCTTGATAAATTGGTAATTACTGCAAATGTTTTTTCTTCTTTTAATAAATTAGAAATCATTGTTTATTCTTATTTTCCCCTTCTTTCATCAAAAATATAGTACTTTTTTTGTTGATGGATAATATGTTCTGTGATTACTCGTGAACCAACCCGATCCACAGTAGTATGTTCAAATCCTCTCCAATAAAAATCATACTATTTTCTAACAAAATGCCATAAAGCTACTATAGCAGATACATGCTATAAAACACCGCGAACAACATCAACATGTCACGCAATATATTTTATATATGCGGACAGAATTTATGTTCCTTAAACGCAGTATTTTAACATTATACATAACAAAGCACTTAAAAGCACCATTGGTTGTTGACATGTCAACATAAATAAAAACATAGAGACACGAACAGGCATACCTTGACTAAAAATAAACGAAATTAATCAAATGTTGTACTCGTGTTACGTGCAAAATATAACACCCCACATTACCTTCTCGTGCTGCTGTAAGTGAAAGGGTTAACCTTACGAGAATGGCTCACATGCACAAATTATCGGAACCAATCAGATTGCAGATCGTGGCATTTGTGTGTATACTATTTAATACCCCAACAAACCAACTGCGCCTTTGGCTCGGTTAGAGCGTTGTCTACTATGTGTCTACTGAACAGGTGAGAGTTCGAGCCTTGTATAAGGCAACACTTTTTTAAACCATATGCAATGTTAAGATATTTCAAAAAAATATTATACGAAACTTCTACGGAAATAAATCTGATTGGTTCCGACAATTTGGCATTTGAATACTCAGATACAGAGATTCTATAAGCACT
This sequence comes from Cyrtodaria siliqua, assembly GCA_037043455.1. Taxonomy (NCBI): domain Eukaryota; kingdom Metazoa; phylum Mollusca; class Bivalvia; order Adapedonta; family Hiatellidae; genus Cyrtodaria; species Cyrtodaria siliqua. The sequence continues at coordinate 1,257 of JAWPHD010012992.1, forward strand.
TGATGCATTTCAAAATAACGGACTTGTCAAGTGAGAAAGTAAAGATTCTTACGGATGGCTGGGAAGTATACAATACTGGTTCTACCCAGGTAAAAATGGGATGGTCGTACTCTACTACAACAAAATCGACAGTCATACATGGCCTAATGACGTAACACACCATTCAAACAATCATACCAACAGCAAATATAACGGATTTCTGTAAAGGGAAATAACTATAGCCAGAGTCCAAAAGTATTCAACTGTTACACGTTTTACTCTTATTTTTCACACACTGCAGACATATATTCTAGCCACTCACCACTAGTTATGACCGAGGAATGTTTACTTTCAGGAAAAAAAAAAGTTATGCAATTTAAAGGAACACGCGGGAAATCTTGATTTAGTTTTTCTACATAACTTGCATTTGTTCAAGCATTATACATTAATTATAAGAATAGTATACAGCAGACTGTGTTAAACTGTGCGTATTTCTAACTGATTATATTGCACCAAGAATATATCTAAACATTATGGTAAATGACGAAAAAAAAAACGAGTGAAAATTAAAAATGTTTTTAAATTATGTGCAAGCAGGTTTAAAGTTAATATGTTACTGAATAAATAAATGGAGACGCTAACTTTAATGATTGATAAACACTTCAAATTACTGTGTGTTCTTTTAAAATTGTTTTTTTCATTATTTTGTTTAGTATAAGTGGCCTTCAACATGACAGTATACATGTATAGTGTGCATCACTAAGTGACGAGAAAAGGCAAAAACGTTTATTCTCGAGAGATTGAAACTCTTTTATTCTAGAAACAATTGTCCTGGCCTGGTCAAGACTAACTATTTTATTTTAGAGACAAGTGTCCTGACCTGGTCAGACTAACTCTTTTATTCCTAGAACTAATGTCCTGGCCTGGTCAGAACTGATGATTGCTTTCCTTAGCCTCGTTCGTGGGATGGGGACGTAAACCGGGCGGTCCCCCGTGTATCGGTCTATCCTCAGAGCACGTTAAAGAACCATAGGAATCTATTCGATAATAAGAGTAGGGCACGGTTCCCGGATTCCTATGTATCCTTCCCCTCTCTCTGGGGCCGGCTCTAAATAACCTATGTGTCGATGAGCCGTTAAACAGCATTCAATTCAATTCAATTCTACGAAGAACCAGGAGGACACTGACAAGTTATGCATGACAAGGAACAACTAACACTACAACATATAGTAGGCAATAGACTGGCCCCAACTGACACACACACTTAGTACACATTTAGCAAGATGACTCACGAGTTATTAGTCTCCATTCTGGGCCAACTAAGCGGATTTTTTACCACTGACCGTTCAAAGGCAGTAGTCCCCTGTTGTCAGAGGTTTTATGTTTGTGATCGCATGCTTTACTATTTTTTCCCCGCCTTTAAATTGCTGTTTTTGGGAGACTGGGGTCTGTGAATGCTGTATTTCCTGTTATAATTTTGTATCTACTTTTTAAGGGCAACACACAGTATCATGCGTCTCCGTGGCCGAATGGTTAACGACGTTGCGTTGTAAAACTTCGTCTCTCACCGCTGCGGGTTCGAATCCCACTGGGAGCTCGGCTTGTAAGTGAGAAAGTGTCGATTCTTACGGATGGCGGGAGGTGTACAGAACTGAGTTCTACCCAGGAAAAGTGAGTGATCTGCCTCTACCACAAAAAAAATCGAACGTCATATATAACCTTACATGTTTTGAAAATGACGTAAAAAAACCATACAAACAAACAAAACAAAACAAATCAAATCTAGCATGCGAGTTACCATGGTTACGAACCGTGTTTACATTGTAAAGTAGTATAAGTGTATGAGTTCAGCATTAGAAAGCATGACCCAAATAAATTCGCATACAGTACACCATTGACCAGGGCGTTTTTCTTCAGTTAGTACCAACTGAAACATCTTAAAATAAACGTATTTGGGGTAATAAAGCACGACCTTCAAGAAAAACGATAATCTTCAGGAGAAGGAATTGAATTTGATTTTCGTTTTAGCGGCTTATAAATACTGAAAAGGTGATCCCTTGGAAGCAACAAAGACAAAACAAGTGAGAAAAGTAGCAGACGGTTTTATTTGAGTCTGTTCATGTTCTTGAGAGGTAATTATAAGATGCAACACCTCTCACGCCTATTAGCACTGGCTTAAGCGATATTCTACTTTAAAGCAACACAGAATGGGCTTGATGATCCAAAGGACCTTTAAATAGTAACAATACTGATTTGTAGTCGGGGGCAACATTTTTACGGCCGCCACACAGCACTAAACAAACGCTGTAGCAACGCTTACATGTAAAAACGTCGCTAAATGTAAAAATGTCGAACTATGTCATAAATCCTGAAATGTGGATTCCTTGAAAGTAACAAACACAAACAAGAGAGAAAAGTAGCAGACTCGGTTTTATTGTACACGTTATCCAGAGCAGACTCAGAGAGAAAAAACAATTTCGTTTTACAGTATTTTAGGTACGCTGCGACGGTTCTTCGCGTGTAACTATTTTCGCCTATATTTTTTTATAATCGTCGTATTTCACGGACATTTTCACGCGTCAGAGGTTATATCTTTATTCCCGTATACTGTTATTATCTCACGTAGTTATTTTCCATTTCCTTAAACTTTGCATCGATGTAGCTACCAGATATTGTGGCACATCAGTCAGCATGACAAATCCCTGTCGGATGTTTATCTATAGGAAATTGCTATCTCCCACATTTGTATGAAACACGTGGGGATAACATAATACTTCTGTTACATATAGATGGATGGTAAAGTCGTGTGTCCGCTTTATTCCTCGTCAGCAAAGTCAAACCATTAATTTTATTTTTCGCTAAACTTTACCGAGAGACAATAATGCACCCAGTATTTACATCTTTATATTGATAGTGTTTTAAATCTATAATTAAATCTCTAATAACATCGAAAGTTCATTTTAAAGAAAGCAATGCAATCTATTTTTGATGAAATTGGGTGAATGTGCCTTTACAAAATAAATTACAGACTTTAAAAATAGCGACGTACTTAAGGAATGTCACGTAGTCGTTGAACTTGGTATTGAAATACACAATATACGATCGTATAGAAATTTAAATTTAATTCAATTTTATTCGTCCGATGTCAATGTCCACAATTGTCAACATTCTTAAATACAAATGACCAGAGTTAATCAATACATCTAACTCTAATGTAAAACCTAAGGAGTCTCAAAAAATAAACCAAGAGTAGACTAAGACTAAGAATCGAGACTGAGAGGACTAACTGAGACTAAAAGAAACGACAGAATGAGACACTAACTTTCAAGACTAACTTGGTAGTCACAATATTCACAATTAGTTATAAGCTAAAACGGTTTGATTTGAACCATTCCAAATAGTTATTAATACTGAGTTGCCAACATGCAAGTTATGTCGTTAAATAGTTGAGCCTGAATGTTGTTTAACGGCTCATCCCCCAGTCGGTGGTGGGGGTGATAACGAATCTACCGACTGCTCGTTACTTAGCAGAGGGGTAGGATCCCCCCACCACCCCCACGAAAAGTAACCCACATTTTGACCGTGGGTGGCGACCCGTGTCGTTGGAGAAGGGAATCCTGGTGGTTGAGTGACGTGGAGATCTAGGTAGTTATCTCCTCGTTACAACACACCACTTTGGTCCGGACTTCAACTAGACAGGCGGTCAGATTAGCCCGATCTGATCAATCGGTTTGTCACGCCAACTATACGGGATCCTAGCTTCTTGTTTAATTCACATCTCTCTCAATCCCTCTCTTTAATATATTACTCCCCTTTTATTTTGTTCCAATTAAACATAATGTAGAAATGATCCTTTATGGCGGTGGCGCTAGGGCTAATCATGTTTTTATGAACGCTATATGGCTATACTCATGCCACTTTTAAGCGGAACATAAGTGCGGCTCTTCGACTTTTTAGCTAAGGGATTATGTCCTCTGGGTGGTATGAGGGGTCTGATGCGTTAGTTTTATATGAGTATACTCCATGTATTCTTGGCATTTGTCTGTCGGATATCCACCGCAAATGTCCCCTTGTTGGACTCCGAGGTGGGTGAGAAGCGTGGAGAATGAATATCAATTCCCCATTATGGCACCAAAACACGCACACAAAACTACTCAAATACTCCTAAACGATCTCGAGAAGAGTCAGAATCAGAATCTGAGGAGGATATTTCTCATTGAAATTGGCCTCGTTTTCTCAATATTATCTCTCTAGAGGATGACAAACCTATAACTAGACTCTCTCCTTTTGCCATCTCCAAGGCTTTACTTGGCATTGCCGGTGAGCCAAGGAGTGTCAAGAAACTCAATAATGGAAAACTTCTTGTTGAGTGTGCCAAAACAGCACACTCTGACAATCTCCTTAAAATTCAAACTTTCGTAAACATCCGTGTTGAGGTTATTCCTCACATTTCTTTCAATTTTCAAAGGCTGTAGTACGTTCCAGGGAACTGGAGCACTGCACTCTTGAAGAAATGACTCATAATCTCAAATCTCAAGGTGTGACTGAGGTAACGCGCATCAGTACGAGGCGGAGTGGCAAATTCACTCCTACAAATACTTTTGTGCTTACTTTCAGCACACCAAATCTTCCAAAGACAATCAAGACTGGATATATCATTCTACCAGTTGACCCCTTTGTTCCAAACCCTCTTCGATGTTTTAACTGTCAACTCTTTGGAGCTGCTCCGGTCTGTGCCCTTTGCGGCCAGGAGGGTCATAGCGACTCTTCGCCAATTGCAAAAATTCCGCCTCTTGCGTTAACTGCAAGGGGACCCACGGAGCTTTCTCTAAGGATTGTCCGAAGTGGAAACACGAGAGGGAAATACAGAAAGTTAAGATTGAAAAGAACATTTCTTTTCCTGAAGCTAGGAAACTTGTTGAGAGCGTTACTCCGCCCACTCCATCTGGCAAATCATATGCCGATGCGAGTAGGGTTGAGAAACCAGCTACCAGGTCGATCGCGGCGCAGACCATGTTGACCTGGCCAATAGACTCCGACAAGTTTACTACTGGCCAATAGACTCCGACAAGTTTACTACTATACCACTCTCTGTTCAGAATTCCTATAAAAACATCTTCAGCCTCACAAACTGTGATCCTTTTAAATAAGCCTCCTGTGGCTCCCAAACCTCTTGTGGCTGCCAAGCCTAAAACTCCTTCAACTATATCCTCAACAACTCCTGCATCTACTTCATCTATTTCGAAATCGACGGACTCTTGTGCAACCAAGAGTCCACCAAACCCGACGAACTCTTCCAAAGGTTCGTCAAATCCGACGAACTTCACCAAGCAGAGAAAAGAAAACTCCCGGGTTAGGGAAGCAGTCAAAAGGATCTGATGATCCGATTGAACTGCACAACAGGTTTGGAGACTTGGAGATGGAGGTTGATGATCCAGCACGTCTGGAACTCCCAAAATCTCCAAAGTTACCAAGGTCTGTCAAACACAAAAGACGTATACCCGTACTTCCGCCTTAGTGACATCAAAATCAAATAAGGTCATTCAATGGAACTGCCTAGGTTTAACACCTAATTACGATGAAATCAGCTTACTTTTAAATAAACACATCCCTGTTGCATTTTGTCATCAAGAAATTTTCTTGAAGACTAGTGATAAGATTTCTTTTAAAAACTATTCATTGTATAACGATATTTATGATACAGGTGATAAAGCTTCTGGAGAAGTTTCGATTCTTTTGAATCGAAACATTCCTCACAGAACTGTTGCGTTGAAAACTTGTTTGCAAGCTGTTGCGGTCAGTGTTACGATGCACCGAGTTATAACAATATGCACCTTATATTTACCGCCCAATTCTTCACATTTTATACTTTTGGGTGATTTGAATGCACACAATTACATTTGGGGTTGTAAGCATATAAACGATAAAGGCAAGAAAGTTGAGGATTTCTTAGCCAAAAATAATTTGTGTCTTTTTAATGATAACAAATCACATACTTATTTACATCCAGCTACGGGCTCTCATTCTTCCATTGATTTAACAATATGCTATCCAACTCTCTTGATGGATTTTTCGTGGAGTGTTGGTGACGACCTGTGTGGAAGTGACCACTTCCCCTTATTTCTTGAAAATATCGGCCCTCCACTCCTCGAAAAAACGCAACGATGGAAACTTCGCAAAGCTGATTGGGATACGTTTCAATCTCTTTGTGAGGAACAGTTAAAGCCTTCCGTTTACGAGGATGTCGAAGACGCAACTGCTCTTTTTACCAAAACCCTTCATGATATAGCTGATCAAAATATTCCAAAAACCTCGGCAAATCCAAAACGCCCACATAAACTATGGTACGATGATGACTGCAAAAAGGCAGTCAGCGATCGTAAAGCTGCATTGAATGCTTTTAACTTGCGGCCAACTCAAAATAATTTAGATACTTTTCAAGTTTTTCGTGCGAAAGCCCGTCGTACTATTAAAGATAGCAAGAGGAACTCCTGGAGATATTATGTCTCTAGGCGCTCATCTCTTAAGAAGACGTGGGACATGGTCCGGAAAATAAACGGTAAAGGTAATTCTAGTTGTGTAAATCATCTTAAAACTGATAATGAAGATATTACATCTGTCAAAGATATTACAAACGCTTTGGCAGAAGCCTTTTCTAAAAACTCTTCTTCTGAAAATTGTCAACCAAATTTTCTAAAAAATAAGAAGCTAAAAGAACAGAAGAAGCTAAATTTCAAGTCTAAACATTTTGAGAAATACAATATACTGTTCACTCTCATAGAACTTCGAGAATCCCTTAAAAAGGCTCATGATACATCAGCTGGTCCTGATGATATCCATTATCAATTATTAAAACATTTACCTGAAACCTGTCTCTCTACACTTCTTGATATATTTGATAAGGTTTGGGTGACCGGAAACTTCCCCGATTCTTGGCGGGAAGCAATCGTTATTCCAGTCCCCAAACCTGGAAAGGATCATACGGACCCATTAAATTATCGCCCTATTGCGTTAACGAGTTGTATATGTAAAACCATGGAACGAATGATTAATGAGAGACTCGTTTGGTACCTGAAATCCAACAAGCTGATAACAAAGTATCAAAGTGGACGAGGCACAACAGACAATCTCATTCGATTTAAATCATTTATTAGGGAAGCTTTCGTAAAGAAAGAACATCTAGTCGCTGTATTTTTTGACTTGGAGAAAGCTTATGATACTGCATGGAAGTACGTTATCATGAATGATCTTTATGACCTTGGCTTAGAGGCCGATTACCAATTTTTATAGAGAATTTCTTAGATGATAGACAGTTTCGTGTCCGAATGGGTTCAACCCTCTCTGACATTTCATGAACATGAGATGGGTGTGCCACAGGCAGCATACTCTCTGTCACCCTTTTTAATATAAAAATTAACATATAGTTAAATGCATCAATCCTGGTGTAGATTGCTCTCTATATGTTGACGACTTTGTTATATGTTATCGTGCAAAAAACATGAACACTATTGAGAGACAACTTCAACAATGTCTGAATAAACTTCAGACCTAGTCGGATGAAAATGGTTATAAATTTTCTAATTCTAAAACTAATTTTATGCATTTTTGTCAACTACGTAAACATCATGAAGACCCTCATCTAACACCCATCAACACTGGATGGGTCACCAATACCAGTAGTGGATGAGACAAAATTCCTTGGTCTTTTTTTCGACCGTAAATTAACGTTTATACCACATCTTAAATACTTGAAGGCCAAGTGCCTTAAAGCTCTTAATTTACTTGAAGTTGTTGCAAACACTAACTGGGGAGCGGATCGTAAAGTCCTTTTACAACTTTATAGATTTCTTATCAGATCCAAGCTGGACTACGGCTCAATAGTATATGGGTCGACTCGCAAGTCATACTTGCAGATGCTCGATTCTATACATAATCAAGGATTACGACTCGCCTTAGGTGACTTTCGTACATCGCCAGCCGAAAGTCTATATGTTAAAACTAATAAACCATCACTGTCTCATAGACGGGACAAATTAGCCCTACAATATGCCATTAAATTAAAATATAACCCTTCAAACCCAACTTTCGATAATGTTTTTAATCCTAGTTATGAACCTCTTTTTGATCGAAAACCGAAGGCCATTCGACCATTTGGTCTTAATATTAAACCAAAATTAAGAGACTCTGAAATCGACCTATATTTGATTGCCAAGTACAAAGTACAACAAATTGAACTTGCCTTAAATTATATTCAGTATAAAAAGCCTATTAGAAATATTATTTTCAACTACAACAAAATAGTTTCTCACCTTGATATAGTACTTAATACTCCTAAGGAATGTGAATGCAACACAACATTTTGCTATGCTCCAGCAGGTCATGTCATCACTGGTAATTTTGATATTGTTGATAAACGTATTCGGCATTTGTTTTCGAAAGGTCCTAAATATAGATTACCTTCAACTATTGATTTTAATGCCTGTCGTGCCCAGATCGCCCACTCCATTGAAGATTTTAGTATAAAATGGTGTCGTAGAGAACATGCGGACCCAAACTCGCTTTCTACTTGGAAAAAGTCTATTCTTAAAATTATAGATACACGTATTAACTTTTATAATGCTAACCCCTCTTTACTACCTCCGAGACCTAGGTTTTCCTTTCGTAATCTAAAATCGGGAATTCAAGAATTTCATAATAAATTTGTTTTAGTTCCTGCAGATAAAGCAGCTGATAATGTAATTATTGTTTGACGCCTACATTACGTCAATGTTTTATCTCTGGAACTCGGCAGCACCAATTCGTATACTCCAGTTAATTCTACTGAGGATGATGTTGTTTCCGCACATATCACTCGGTGCACTACTTTCAAGGCTGGTGTAAGCGATAAGCAAAATAAACTGCCTACCATGTACTGGATTCCTAAATTACATAAAAATCCGTATAAGGCTCGCTTTATTTCTAATTCTAGTGCCTGCACCACAACAAACATCTCCAAACTTTTAACTTCTTGTCTTACTGCCGTTAAAGATCACGTTAAACTATATTGTGATAAAACTTATGAAAACTCTGGGATTAATTTATTTTGGTCTATAAAAAATTCAGGAGACGTTCTTGATAAAATTTTCAATAAAGGTCAAGTTTCATCAATAAGTACTTATGACTTCTCTACACTATATACAACCTAACCACATCATCTTATTAAAGACAAGCTAATTTCTCTTATTCAAAAAACATTCGCCAGAGAAAATACTACATTTTTGGCATGTAATAATATTAAAGCGTTTTTCACTAACGGCAGGTTAGACAATTATACTATGTGGACTTGCCATGAAGTTTGTGAAGCACTCATCTTCCTATTAGATAATATTTTTGTCAGGTATGGTACCACCGTTTATAGACAAATTGTTGGTATCCCTATGGGTACGAACTGTGCACCACTTGTCGCAGATTTGTTTTTATTTTGCTATGAAAGGGATTTCATGTAGAGTCTTTCACCATATACCCAGGCAGATGTTATTGAAGCTTTTAATGACACCTCTCGGTATCTGGATGACATACTGAACATTGAAAACCCTTTCTTTCCAACTATGGTTCATAATATTTATCCTAAAGAACTTCGGCTTAATAAAGAAAATATATCTGATAATAACGCTTCTTTTCTTGATTTAGATCTCTCGATTGAAATTGGTAAAATAATTAGCAAAATCTATGACAAGAGAGATGATTTTAATTTTGACATTGTTAATTATCCCCACTTGGATGGGGATGTTCCCCGAGCAACTTCTTATGGGGTGAATCTGTCTCAATTTATTCGTTTTTCTAGAGCTTGTACTCGTGTTGAGGACTTTAATATTCGTAATCTTTGTATAACTAAAATGTTACTCAATCAGGGTTACCGTTACCATAAACTTCGTAAAACCTTTGCAACATTTTATTATCGTAACCCTGATCTTCTTTCCAAATATAAATGTAATTTAAGGACTCTTCTGCGACAAGGACTATCACAACCTGACTTCTATGGTGATGTGATTTATAAACTTCGTAAGATTCTTGGTCATGATCACTTTCATACTATCTTTGATAAACTTGTTAAAACGTTTATCAAAAGAGGTTATGACCCTATCATTTTGCAACGTACTGCATGCTTGGTGGTGGACCCTTTTACAGTTCGCCACTATGCTTTCCTCTTTAATTGTACGATGACCGGACAGGCTGTGCACCCTATGATGACGCCTACCTAAAGCCCATTGGGACGGTGGCGTTTGATGTTTGTCCATGTTCTTTCTTGTCGTGCCCTTAATGGTGTATTCTCTTACTGCTCTGGCTTCTGCCAAGTCATTGAGTACCTTCATTGTGGCTTTCTAGGCTATTGTTTTTTTGTATTATATTTACACGAGCATATTTGTGTTTTACTTATATTGCCTATTGATGCTGCCTTGTTGGTTAGAGTTTAGATCATGGCGGGGATTTCTTTATTTACACTGTCCTGTTTTAATGGGATGACAGTAGGGTAAGTGTGAGGTTTGGTGCACCCTAGAACCGGGTTAAACCCCCAGTGGCCTACTTTGCCACTGACCGTTTCAAGGCGGTAGCCCTATTGTCAACCCTTTTGTGTTTGTGATGTCGTTTGCATTTTTTATTACTTTTGCCTTTTCGTTTGTCTGTTTGCGTGTTTGTTTTTGTGTTTTATGGTCGACTGTCGTCCTTGAATGCTGCTTTCCCTTTCCGATATTTTTATCCTTCTTCAGGAATCTGATGATGACCATTTTGTAATATTTTCAGATTCCCTTTCATCTCTTCAAGCACTGGGTAATATGAAACATGATAACCCAGTTGTGCTTCAGCTTTTAGAAAAGAACAATTGTCTTATAGTTGATAATGTTATTATTTTCTGCTGGCTTCCAAGCCATGTAAGAATATGTGGTAATGATAGAGCTGATAGTGCTGCTAAAGCAGCATTAGGTTTACATATATCTAATGCTAAATTACCTTATACTGATTTTATAAGTTGTATTAACACATTTATTCGAACTCTTGGCAAGCCGCTTGGAATTGTCAGTTAACAATAAACTCCATTCAATTAAACCGTTACTTGGAGAATGGCGTTCTTCTAGTAGACCCATTCGTCGAAAAGAAGTTGTCCTAGCCCGGTGCAGGATAGGGCATACACGTTATACTCATTCATATTTATTACAAGCTGAACAATTACCAGAATGTATACCCTGCTTTACACCGTTAACGGTCAGACACATCTTGTTGGAATGTGTAGACTTTGATCCTATGCGTCAAAGGTACTACAGTGTTAATACTATGAAAGAGTTATTTGATACTATAGATTTTAGTCTTGTTTCAGATTTCCTCAAAGAAATCAGACTATATAAATCATTATAATGTGTTCTTATATATATTTACTTGTTTATATACCCGTTGACGGGCATTTGTGGATTTACATATATAGTTTATATTATTACCATATCATCCCTTATTTTTAATAGTTTTATCTTGATATATAAATTACTATTTTTTATTTTTATTTTTTTTGAGCCGTCTTTTGACGACCCGTTTAATCTCCCCGTCAATAGGTGGAGCAAGGGTCGTGGAGGACCATCCCTTGCCACACTTACAATATTTTACAGCATGTAATATTCATTTACTAAACACATACATATATATATATATTTACAATTCAGCATCATAAAATGATATAAGAGTAATACAGAATAGATACATGTATTAGATGGTTGAGGCAGAGGAGATGTTATTTTGAGGGGAGAAAATCATTTAAAGCAAAAAAAAGAAAAAAAGAAAGAGAAAAACTCTTTAACTACATATTGATTGCCGTCCACTAGCCCATCTAATTATAAAGTTGTATAAATTACTGTTTATATAATAATATTGATATAGTTAATATATACATGTATATACATACATACACATACACACATATATATACATATATACACATATATACACAACTGTCAGTGTCTTGGTTCATTGTAAGAATTCATAGGGGTGGATGGATAAAAAGATAGGCTAGATTAATTTAAAATGGTTTTAAAATTGCTCCATGTATTAGTTCATTGTTTCTGATTGCGATTTGTTTATGCGTTTCGTATAAATAACGAAGTCTGTATATCATTGGAGTAACAGAGAGCGTTGTTTTCAGTCGTTTTGAAGAAAATATATAATATATAATATTTAATTTCTAAGATAATTTGTAGCTCTACAGTTGATTGTTCTTTACCTATGTTAAAAATAAATGCATGCTCTGATAGCTTCAGATTTATATTTTTTGATAAGCAGAGTGTATTTATCGGTGTTAAAAAGGTCTGAGTTGAAGGGCAGGTCCACAACATATGAACAATAGTCTCGTACTGGTGGCAGTAGTGACAATAAGGGTTTTCTGCTTTTTTTATTTTGTGCAGATAATGCTGTGTTGAAAGAAGCCGATGATTAATCCGTGTTTGAAAATATTGTAGTATTGTGCTAGTAGTTATTTTGAAAGGGGACATTGAATAAATGTTTTTCCATGCTTCTGTATTAATATCATAAATCTGTTCCCATTTAGCTTTTGAAGTTGGACTTTCATTATTTCTGTTAAGAATAGAGTACATATCAGTGCAACCTTTCTTGTTTCTGATGAGGGGTTTAATATTCGCAGGTAGAATTGGGTTTTCTATTTTTTTAATTGTAAAATTGTGTAACCTTTTCTTAAATGTTTTAATGGCAGCTATTACGCCTTCATAAATTAGAAAATTTGTTTTGATACCGGTATTTTCTTCAAGCTCAGTTAAAGAGTAAAAATCACCATTTCCCTTGATAAGGTCATTTATAAACCTGATGCCATTCATATACCATATTTTATTAAAGAAAGGCTTATAGCCAATCAGAATATTATTATTATAGAATAGTGGAATTGACCCAAATTCTTCTGGTGAGTTAGGTATACTATACTCAATAAGTTTAGCATATGAATTTAGCACATCAATCCAGAAACTGTTTTTCATTTTTTTTATTAATGTTTCACAGTAATCTTTACCGAAAGATGTTCGTTTTTTAATGTCTATTAGGTTTTCAACAAGCTGCTTCCAAGTCCCCTCATTAGTTATGAGTCTTCCAGGTTGATTTAAGACTAAGTATGAAAGCTTTCAGATTTATCATTTTGAGACCGCCCTCAGAATATTGTTTAACTATAACTGTTTTTTTAAATTTTTGCAGGCCCTTCCCATAGAAAATCATAAAATATGTTATTAATTTTTGCGATTATGTTTTCATTTGGGTTTGGAAGAGATATAAAGATATGATTTAAAATAGGAAGTAACAGTGTTTTTATAACCGTGATTTTACCAAGTGGCGTTAAATATCTTCGCTTCCATATCTTTACTGTATTTTGGATTTTTAAAATCTTATCATTATAGTTTAATTCTATCATTTTACCTAAGTTGACATTAAAATGTATTCCTAGTAGCTTAAAATTATCTTTTCCCCAGGTAAGTTTCCATTTTGTTTTGATTGTATCTGAACTGTATTTTTTTGTTTCCTATCCATACCACTTGTGTTTTGTCGAAATTTAAGTATAATCCAGAATATTTAGAATATTTATGTAGTTCTGATAGTGTTTCATTCAGGGATGTATCAGATCCATCCAAAAGGACAGATGTATCGTCTGCATATTGCGAAAGTTTAATTTCTACATTCTCTATAGTAATACCTTTAATCTTTTTATTATTCCTTATCCTAATCGCCAGTATTTCAGCGCACAAAATAAAAATATAAGGTGATAAGGGGTCCCCCTGACGGCAGCCCCTACCGATGTTGAAAAACGATGACAGGTTTCCCCTTGATTAACAGCCAATTTGGCATTTTTATATAAAACCTTTATCCATGATATAAAACGTTCTCCGAAGTTAAAAAAATTAAGTACTTTAAATATAAAGGCCCAAGATAGAGAGTCGAAAGCTTTTTCAAAGTCAATCAAGAGAATTAAACCCGACAGATTATTTTCTTCTGCGTATTGCATAACATCATATATAAGTCTGGTATTTTCTCCTAAGTATCTTCCTGAGATAAAACCTGATTGATCTTTATTTATGAGCTTAATAAGTGTTGATTTAATTCTATTTGCAATAGATCCTGAGGCAATTTTATATGTACAATTAAGAAGGAAGGTAGGCCTATAGTTTTTTACATGCAGTCTTGATTTATTTTCTTTTGGTATAACCGTTATTATTCCTTCTATTTGAGTTATTGATAGTTCTCCCTTACTGAATCCATAATTTAAAGATCGTACTACAAAATGTCCTATTTGTCGCCAAAACACTTTAAAGAAATCTGCACCGAAACCATCTGAACCAGGGCTACGGTTATTTTTCATTTTTTTAAGTGTTGCCAAGGCTTCTTCAATAGATATAAGGCCTTCAAGATTAATTGATTCATTGTCTGTAAGTTTAGGTATATCAAATTCTTTCAAATCCTCTTCTAAATTTACGTTTTCTAGTTCATTGTCTTTGTTAGTATAAAGTTGTTCGTAATAATTTTTAGTCTCATTTAAAATTTCATGTTGATCTGTTATGATTTCTCCATTTTCTTTTTCTATTTTGGGAATTATCTTTGAAGCGTAATTATGGGATTCTAAATTGCAAAAATATGAGGTTGGTTTTTCATCGTTTTCAATAATATTTGCTCTTGATCTGATTAGGTAGCCATTCATGTTTTGTTTTCTTAATATTCTTAATTCATTTTTATATGTTTCTAATGTTTCTAAATTATTTGAAGAGAGAGGTTATTTTCTAATGTTTCTATTTCAGCAATCAATTCTTTTTCTCTTTTATCTGTCATTTTTTTCTTGTAACTAGAATACGATATTGATTTACCCCGTAATTCCATGAGTAGTGTTTCGAGAAACAGTTGATCATTAATTAAACATTGTAATTCATTATTGGGGATATTATGAATGTTCTTCATATTGTAAACTGGGACTGCATACTGTAGTTTAATGTTCTGAATTTTTTTTATTGATTGCGTTTAAATATTCAATATCACTAAGAAGAGAATTATTATGTTTCCAAAGGGGTTTACCAGGTATAAATTGAGTGAAATTCAATTTTAGAACTAGCAATGAATGGTCTGAGCGGTAACTGGATTCAATGGTACAACTTTCTATTGAAGAAAACTTATTTTCTGAAACTAGGAAAAAGTCGAGTCTGGCTTGTTTTAAAGGAGTTTTATGTCTCCAAGTATACCGTTTTAGATGTGGGTGTAATTCTCTGAAAGGATCAATGAGCTTATACTCACATTCAATATCTAGAACCCGTTCTCGTGCCTTTTTGTTATTTACGCTTTTGTAATTAGAGTAATCTAGGATTGGATCTTGAACGAAATTAAAGTCTCCACACATGATTCGGGTACTGTTTTTAAATTGTTCATATTTCAACAAAATAGAATCATAAAAACTTGGGGAATCATTATTTGGGCCATACAGATTGATAAGTGTAAAACGATTATTTTCAACTGTCATGTCAGCTATGAGAAAATTACCTTCCTTATCTGTTATGTGAGAATGTACTCTATAATCTAAGTGTTTGTTAAAAAGTATCGCCACGCCTCTTGCGTTTGCAGTTCCTGAACTAAAAAGGCAATCATTCCCCCACTGTGTACGAATAAAATGTTCAGTTGCTGTGGTAGAGTGAATATCCTGAAGGCAATATATGTGACCATTTTTACTTTTTAGGTAGTTAAAAACATCAATACGTTTTTCGACTGCACCAAGAACCCTGACAATTAACTGACAATATGTTTATACTAGTCATAAGTATTGTTAAAAAAAGATGGGAATCGTAAAAAGACAGCAATCAGCAGTTGTGAAAAAGAGAAGTGCACAATTAACAAACCATTGTGCATTTTGTGAAAAATAGTTCTTTAAAAAATGTATTTTTAACATAAACTAAATAATTATACTCTATTATGGTGTTTTTGGTAATAATGGTAGTAATACCTTATTAGTATATATTTAGTAGCTAACTCCAAAGTATGTCATGCACTATAGTATATCTCAGGAAGCAATACATATAAATAAGCATATTATATAAAGGGAGTATTGCAAACGTTACACAAAACATATTAGTAAATATAACTCAAGCAAAAAATTGCATAATTATTAAGATAATTATCCAAAAACAAATCGAAAAAAACAGACAAAAAGCAAATCAGCTTATCTCAAGCCGCAAACTTATATAAAGTAATTCTATCAAAACATATAGTTCATTTTCATATCTTAGCAGATAGCTATAGAAAAAGATAAAGCTTATGAATGGCAAAGTTAGCATAAGTATGATAAGTAGATACATTTTAAAGATCAATGTACTATTATGCATGTATTTCAAAAATTAGCACTATCATAATAACTCGGGCAACAAACTTCACCTAAAGCAAATTATATCTCAAAAAGTAGTGCATAATTATCTCAAAAAATATCTGCAGAAAGTATGCATGTTAATTTTTATATGATAAGTTCACTTTAAAAAGATCTGTACAAAATAAACAGTGGCGAACACAAATCATATAAAATATTGTATATCAGATAGCAAAGCATATAAAGTATTATATTTCAGGTAGCAAAGTAATATAAAGTATTATATTTCAGGTATCAAAGTATGTAAAGTATGTATATTTCAGGTAGCAAAGCATATAAAGTATTATATTTCAGGTAGCAAAGCATATAAAGTATGTATATTTCAGGTATCAAAGCATGTAAAGTATATACATTTCAGATAGCAAAGCATATAAAGTTCTATATTTCAGGTAGCAATGCAAGTAAAGTATATATATTTTAGGCAACAAATCATATGAAGTATTATATTTCAGGTATCAAAGCATGTAAAGTATGTATATTTCAGGCAACAAATCATATGAAGTATTATATTTCAGATAGCAAAGCATATACAGTATTATATTTCAGGTATCAAAGCATGTAAAATATATATTTCAGGCAACAAATCATACGAAGTATTATATTTCAGGCATCAGAGCATGTAAAGTATGTATATTTCCGGTAGCAAAGCATGTAACATATGTATATTTCATGTAGCAAAGCGTATAAAGAATTATATTTCAGGTAACAAAGCATATAAGGTATTTTATTTCAGGTATCAAAGCATGTAAAGTATGTATATTTCAGGCAACAAATCATATGAAGTATTATATTTCAGGTATCAAAGCATGTAAAGTATGTATATTTCAGGCAACAAATCATATGAAGTATTATATTTCAGGTATCAAAGCATGTAAAGTATTATATGAAGTATTATATCTCAAGTAGCAAGGCATATCAACTGTTTATATCTCATGTAGCAGAGCTTGTAAAGTATTATATCTCAGGAAGCAAAGCATAAAAGTATGTATATTTCAGGCAGCAAATCCTATAAAGTACTACTTAATTTCTTCATCTTTCGTCGGTTTTTGCGCACAATATGACCTATTTATGTGTTGACTTGCCATAAAACACCATTCATTCGTTCGTTCGTTCGTTCGTTCGTTCCGTTCGTTCGTTCGTTCGTTCGTTCATCCATTCATTCATTCATTCATTCATTCATTCATTCATTCATTCATCAACACAGTATAGGTTATTTAGAGCCGCCCCAGCCGTCCGGGAACCGTGCCCTACTCTTATTATCGAATAGATTCCTATGGTTCTTTAACGTGCTCGGAGGATAGACCGATACACGGGACCGCCCGGTTTACGTCCTCATCCGACGGACGAGGCTAAGGGGAAGTGTCTTGCCCAAGAACACACCGACGAAACTCAGTGGCACCATGGAGGATTGAACCCCGGGCCTCCGGTTACAAATAAAAAACCGAACTGAAGCCATGAGTTTAAAAACGTCAAGGTTTGCCGCGTGACACTTTAAAGTATATTTCCCTGCGAGACGCCGCTCTCAATGGAATGTGAATTATCATACCCATGATTCATTTTATTATACGACACAAGACATTACGTGGGCCCGCCTTAATTCAATTAAGCCCCACCTTAATTCTATTAAGCCCCGCATTAATTCCATTAAGTGATGGGAAAGCTGATGTTAGCAGGATTTTATAACGCATATTTCGACAATAAAGCACGTTTTAAAACATGTTTTGTACTGATTTTTTTTTATAACCTGTTTAAAATTACCTATTAAAAGTTTTAATTTTACAAAATGCAAACTTTTTAAGCCGAAATTAAGCCCGAGCCAACCCCTTTTTTGCTTCTTGAGGAAGGGGCTGCCTAGCGTATGAAAGTTAATACTCGTACCACGTAATGTATGTTATTTTTGTTTAAAAGCTTGTGACATGTAGCGCATATATATACTGAACCAAACAGCTAACGCACCAGTAGACAATACCTTTAATGTATGAACTTATTATATTCCGACTTGGAGACAGGTGATTTGAATGATTGTTTTTAATTTACAGTCGTTATTGACAAGATATTTGGCTCGTTCAGAATGAAATTTGTTTTGATTTATTGAGATATTAAAGGTAGTGTCTACTGGTGCGTTAGCTGTTTGGTTCAGTATATATATGTTGTACATATTATATAATATGTCATTCTAGTTAAAATAAATATTTAAGCTTAGTTATAATTGCCTTTCGTTTTTTTTCTTAAAACAAAGAATAATATCGATACCATGACACAACTGAACCTTTATATACATGTGCTTACCAAGATAAGGAAATATAGGTTGATTGAAATTGTTAACCAAGATCATACCTCCAGGTACTAAATGGTCCATCGTATTAATACATATCTGGGTTCAATAATATGTTTTTCATATTTTATAATCACATTAAATTATGTATTAATGATGTTTTGCGTAATTTGACATGCCAATGACACTGATTTCATTATATAAATGATAAACAGTCGATTTATGTCCCTGTGCCACATTTCTGGAATATATGTATAAACGGATTTAAACTGTATTCATACAGTATCTTTTAATTCTTCACCTTACCTTCCTGTCATCTCCATATCGACAACTACAGGTATGTGACTTGAACAATGCCTCCACAAACTAACCCATTATTAAAAATCGTCTACATATAACGCATGCGTTATACGTTTCTTGTTATTATATAAATTTTAAACAACATCCACATTATATGTATACCATTGGGTGACATTTCTTGAATGTATGTATACAGGGATTTAATCGTGTACACTTTATTTAATTTGTTCATTACTACACAATATAACAATTACGAAATATTGTTCAGACTATTTTGCAAGCAAAACAAGGTCATTCAGCTGCCAAAGGCAGCTGATCCTTATATGGGTTTTGTATCTGTCTATGGTTAACAGACTGTGACTCATGTAAGTGGCCATAAGCATGCTTTGCAACTTGAATTCCTAGAGAACTCGTCTAAAAAAACTTGAATGGTATACAGACATAGTATGGAATGTTCAGAGGTTACCGTTTCGCCTGTGAAATTGACGTTTTCGTTGATCAGTCTACTCAGTGTAGAATTGAGGTAATGTTTCCGGGATCTTTATGTGTCCGGGATGTTTACGGAGCAAAATGAAATCGTAAGTGCAACTGAATGAAATCGCAAGTATTGGAATGGAATACCTGCAACTCTTTAAAAGTATTTTCATGGATGAAGATCCATGAAATTTATTGAATCCATGAATATATAACGAAGCGTTATATCGGTTTTATTTATAATGTCAAAAAGAAGCGAAAAGAAGTAAATCAGATTGTCCACGCTGTCACTTAAAATGATTGTTGATTTTTTATCAATTTGCATTTGAATGATTATATCAGAAAATTAAATTCTGATGAAGGCTGTCAAGCCGAAACATTATTATTTGTTTTATCTATCATTAAGGATTATATCAATAAGACCTTGGCCAAGTTTCACAGTGACTGTTGACGCATCCATTGCGTAGTTATTGCTTTCGATAAAAACGGCAACACTTATTTCAGCTTGATAACTCTCAGATTCAAACAATTGTTTGCATTCCTATCAGTTCACAGGCCCACATCCATGTTTATTTACTTATCGGCAGCTAGTAAACTAATGGTGTAATAAAACGAAAGTCATACAGTATTTACACCATACCCTTCCTCCATGGAGTAACGCAGCAATAAATATGCTGCGTTGTCGTAGCGTTTGTGTGGAAACATGAGTATGACAAGTTTATGGATTTGAGATGATCTTCTAGATTGACTGATGGACCTACATTGTAAACTGATTGTGATTTGATTTGAATGGGTGCGTCTGTAATCTTTACGAATATCACGTATAGTTCAGTATAGATAAGAAAATAAAAGAAATTAGTTTTTCCGAATATTGAATTGCACCTATTACACTGTACTGATATATGGTAACACTCAATCAGAAAATCACATTAAAAATCTTTACGAATATCACGTATAGTTCAGTATAGATAAGAAAATAAAAGAAATTAGTTTTGCCGAATATTGAATTGCACCTATTACACTGTACTGAAATGGTTACACTCAATACAAATTCCACTATTTCAGAAAATCACATTAAAAAAACATTAGCAGTTCCAAATGTGTTCTTTTATCTCATCTTGTTACGTCATTATGTTATTATGTCAATGAGTGAATACATTAACTACAAAGTGCTTTCACTGGCAAGTGTGACAGTTATTGATTTAACGATAAGCAAGACAACTTCTTAACGACCGGCAAGCAATCACATGCCGCTCTCAATGAAACGGCAAACTCCAAAAAGCTTCAGTTGGTTGGTTGGTTGGTTGAATGATGTTTCAGCACATTACGGCCGAGATTTGGTGGTGGAGGCAGACCATCACCAACTTTTTCTTGGGAAGAACCAGTATTGTATACCTCCCGCCATCGTTAGAATCGACATTCACTCACCTATGTGTTCCACTTAAGCTTGAGTCTATCTTAAACTGAGCTAACGTGTAAGATGCCGCAAGGTTGTTCATTATTTGATAATTCCTTTTTAATCCTTTTGAATTGGGAATAATATATTTTTTTTTTAAAAATGTAACACTGGATTACTTACTTTATGAGTTTAAACAATGATAAACCATGACATTAAATATTGATGGATCGAATGCAATGCCCAAAACTATTCAAAAACCATTGCAAAGAGAAACTGGCAAAAGCAATAGAACTACTGGTTTGTAAAAAAAATAAATCGGTAAGCTGTTCCGAAATGACTCATACGCTAAACTGACAATGTTCGTTAGCTCTCACTTGTTGGATATAAGATGTCGGCTCTAAATAGATCTGTGTATGGAGACATAGGCAGATGTATTCTAGAGACTTATCGGTTATATAATAGCAGTTTCCTTTCTCTTTACGAGGGCTGGTGTGGCTCAGTGAATAGCGCTTTGGACTTATAACTTTAATAGACATGTACGATATAATTAAACAAATACTGTACAGCACCATTTCTTGGTTGTTTGTAAAGTGTTAAGCATAATCTCTCGATTTTTTTTCCATTAAATAACTTCCTTTAAATTAAGGTTTATAGTCCCTCCGCCAATTAAACCGATATGATACCCTAATTTAGGAACAATACACTCTGGACTTTCTATGACAGTAATATCAAACAACTGAAACAAGTGTATCATAATGACTTAGGCCTGCCAAATCTCCGGATAAAATCCGGATTCTCCGGGATTTTCAGTCGCTCTCCGGATCTCTGGATTTAAGTGTACAATCTCCGGATTTTGCATCAAAACAAGATGTTCATATGATTTAACAGCTATACTTTCACAGTTTATCAGCTATTTCCCGAATTCGTCCTGTTACGCTCCCTAGTCAGAGGAATATAATATACAAGTGTCGAATCAGTGGGGTCATCCGTGTAATGCACTGACTGAATATACAATTAACACCTAAGGACATAATTAGTTTCTTCAGTGGCATAACGACATGCGTAATGCAGCACTATCTGTGATTTCTTTAATTGGTCAACCTAACTGAAATAGCAAATGTAAGGAACTAGCAACTCCTTGTGTGTGGTACCCCTATAACCGCTGCTACTGTGTACGATGATTATAATTTGTAGAGTTGACTTTGTATTTGCATTTAGCACGCATCTGTAGGCCTATAGAAAAGTAAGCGCAGTTTCATAAAAAGAAACTAAACCAAGTATTTATAATCAAATTACTATGCTAATTCATTATTTTCTGTTACTATTAAACAATGCATCAACTTCTATTATTTGCATCAAGAATTTAGATTTGCGCTTTTAAAAAATAGAGTGAAAATCAAATCGCGCGCTTCAAATTTCCATTTAAAAAGTTCTTTGCGCGTTTTAAATCTTTGTTTTTCAAAATCTCAGGATTTTGTGTTATTTTTTTTTATCAGACCTGTAATGTGCACTACCATAATTATTTGCTGCATTCTCCTTTTTCTCTGTACTGTTCGGTTTATGCTTTTAAATGCAACATTTTCTGTGGCGACTTTGTTTCAGTAAAAATATAACAAAACAAATGCAACGCATTCTGCTTCTTTCACGCCCCTTCAACATGACATCTAGACAGTAAATCCTCTTCGACCAACCTACGCCGCTCAGTACTTTCAGTACTTTGATTACATTTAAAAAGAAATAAAATATTTCCAGTGGGTTTATATTGTCCCAGATCAATACCTGGTGGGCGGGAATTAAACTTCATCAATACCAAGGACCGCAGGCCCGCGGTTTCGATGTGTTTCAAGTCCCAAACACCAGGTTTTAATCTCGCACATTATAAACCCCGGGCGCTGGAAATATTTCATTTCTTATCTAACATGGAGTTTTATGTATCATGAAACACATTTTGTCGAGAGATTGCACAAAATACGAACACAACTTACATATTATGCCTATCTCTCAACATCAAACGAGAATAATATACATCTTCATCCTATGTCAGTGTTGTTGGAACATAGCGTCACTTAAAATAACTAATTTCATTGCGTTGTTGCTTTGCATCTGACGTTTAAAATGACGTCTCAACGGTTAACGTATCTTCCGGCGTTTAAAATGACGTCTTAACGGTTGACGTACATGACGTCAGACGTTTATATAGTTTTTCAGACCACCCCAATAACCAATCAACATTGAGTATTTTAATAAACCATGTTAGATTTACATTTAGCCACCCGTTTTACGTTTAGCGACACACGTGTTTACATTTGCTACATGCTGGAATGATATAAAAGTTGCATGCCTTTAGTCACTTTAGGTTACCCAGTCAACATGATCAATGGAAGGAAAATTACTAGGTTATCCTTCTTCGTCTACCAACAACAACATCTACACCAATATATTTTATTAGCAACTCGACATAGCATATTCCTTCGGCTAACGATCCGTGGACATAGTTATCATATATTTCATGTATGTACCAAATATCTGTTGTTTTTATCACACTTGCACTGTCTTGACTATCACTACCAAATTCAGTTCCCTGCAATTTATGGTCGATGGAGTAAAATAGGGAATTCAGGTCTACAGTAGGACGGAATAACATTATTGGTGACTTGAATCAAGCGTTAATGTAGAAAAAAACAGAGTAAATACCGTTAAACGCTTTTAAGCTCACTATGTGAAGATGTATACACATTCTTTCTACATTTACAATTTTCACAAGATTTCTACAGAATCAACAATCGGAAAGTACAACTTACATGTGGAGCAAATTAAAGTCTTGGCACAGGATGGATGATGACTGATTTTATAAATTGTGAACAAAATAGAGAAATATGCATATCTGGATTAAATGGTCAAACAATGGAATATATCAATCAACTATTAATACATACCTCAATACCGTAACATTACATGAGCCAAAACTACGCTTAAATACAAATAAAAACATGCATATTCCCAGATCACATACATCTTTTTATGCTATTTTTTTCTGTTTGTGTTCTACAGAATGGAAATACTTTCCCAATCGAAATTCATCAGAAGATCATCATCACTTCACCTTTTGTATGTTATCTGTTCATGTGATACATAAAATAATTTGAATTCTACATTTACCTAAAACTTTCTCGATTGAAAATGGTGAAATAATTAGCAAAATCTATGACAAGAGAGATGATTTTAATTTTGACATTGTTAATTACCCCCACTTTGATGGGGATGTTCCCCGAGCAACTTCTTTTTGGGTGTATGTGTCTCAACTTATTCGTTTTTCAAGAGCTTGTACTCGAGTTGAGGACTTTAATATTCGTAATCTTTGTATAACTAAAAAGCTACTCAATCAGAGTTACCGTTACCATAAACTTCGTAAAACCTTTGCAAAATTTTATTATCGTAACCCTGATCTTCTTTCCAAATATAAATGTAATTTAAGGACTCTTTTGCGACAAGGACTATCACAACCTGACTTTTATGGTGATGTGATTTATAAACTTCGTAAGATTCTTGGTCATGATCACTTTCATACTATCTTTGTTAAACTTGTTAAATAGTTTATCAAAAGAGGTTATGACCCTATCATTTTGCAACGTACTGCATGCTTGGTGGTGGACCATTTTACAATTCGCCACTATGCTTTCCTCTTTAATTGTACGATGACCGGACAGGCTGTGGACCCTATGATGACGCCTGCCTAAAGCCCATTGGGACGGTGGCGTTTGATGTTTGTATATGGTCTTTCTTGTCGTGCCCTTAATGGTTTATTCTCTTGTTGCTCTGGCTTCTGCCAAGTCATTGAGTACCTTCATTGTGGCTTTCTAGGCCATTGTTTTTTTTGTATTATATTTACACGAGCATATTTGTGTTTTACTTATATTGCCTATTGATGCTGCCTTGTTGGTTAGAGATTAGATCATGGCGGAGATTTCTTTATTTACACTGTCCTGTTTTAATGGGATGACAGTAGGGTTAGTGTGAGGTTTGGTGCACCCTAGAACCGGTTTAAACCCCCCAGTGGCCTACTTTGCCACTGACCGTTTCAAGGCGGTAGCCCTATTGTCAACCCTTTTGTGTTTGTGATGTCGTTTACTTTTATTATTACTTTTGCCTTCTTGTTTGTCTGTTTGCATGTTTGTTTCTGTGTTTTGTGGTTGACTGTCCTCCTTGAATGCTACTTTCCCTGTCCGATCTTCTTATCTTGCGAAAGACTCAACATGAAATCTCTTTCATAACATTACAAAATCAAATCTCGACTAGAGGTGCACAGTTCGTACCAGTTCGTAGGCATGATAGGGATACCAACAATTTGTCTATAAACAGTAGTTCCATACCTGACGAATGTTTTCTAATAAGAAAATGAGTGCTTACCAAACTTCTGGGCAAGTCCACATAGTGTAATTGTCTAAACTGCCGTTAGTAAAAAACGCTTTAATATTGTTACAGGCCAAAATTATTTTTTTTCTCTAGCGAAAGTTGAATGAGAGCAATACGTTTGTCTTTGATAAGGTGATGTGGTAAAGTTGTATATAGTGTTGAAAATCATAAGTACTTATAGTTGAAACTTGCCGTTTATGGCCAGTTTTATAAAGAACGTCTCTTGAACTTGTAATTCACCAAAATAAATTAATCCCAGAATTGTCATAATCTTTAGCAGAATATTGTTTAACGTGATATTTAACGGCAGTAAGACAAGAAGTGGAGATATTTGTCGTCGTGTACGAACTATAATTAGAAATAAATCGAGCTTTATAAGGCTGTTTATGTAATTTGGGAATCCAGTACATAGTTGGAAGTTTGTTATGCTGTTCGCCTATCCAAGCCTTGAAAGTCCTGCACTGGGTGATATACGTGGAAACAACATCATCCTCAGTAGATTAAACTGGGGTATACGAATTAGTGCTCCCGAGTTCGATAAAACATTGATGTAATGTAGACGTCAAACATTAAAGTCAAGTCAGTTTATATTTTTAAAAAAGTGCCCCTTTTCAAAGAATTAAAACACGAACTCTTTCATATTCAACGTTGTTTACGTTATGATGTTCTGTTGCTAAAAACAGCTTGTATGACGTCTCATGACGTTTTGATTTTATTCAGCTGCCTAAGGCAGCTGATCCTTATACGGGTTTTGTATATATATTCTAGTCCAATCTTCAGCGTATATATGTATAGGAATTAACGTCACTTTGAACACATTTTCAGTCATATCACGGCTGTGTCCTCTTGTAGCAGTGAACTTACTAATAAGCGTTATAGAGCTGCTATAAACACACGACATGATACATGATACCCCACCCAGTCACATTATGCTGATACAGGGCCGTCCAGTCCTAGCACTACCTTTTATATGATTATCGTCAATCAAGGGAGCTACTGGTACCAATGCGACAAAGTCTTTGGTAAGTTCCGGCCGGGATTAAACCCACGACCTCTCTTGTGCTAGGCAGACTCTCTACCATTACACAACCGCCGCGGTCTTGCTCCAGAGTAAATGGAGTGTTCAGCCAGCCGAATTCGCAATAACACTATTGTTTTGCTTACTAGACGTTTCTAGAATTTTGTTTTATTATTTCGGACTTATTTATAACATTATAAAATGGCACTTATGTCGGATATAGTTTATAACATTTTTTTTTTTATTAACAACTTCCTAAAATATATCTAGGTATGTAGTTTAAAGATGATCTGCTTGAATTATGGAGCGGAATTCCTTGTGTTGTTTCTATCCCTGACGGAGGCATTTTGGATGAGAAACTTCATAGTTTATCTTGTCTCCCACTGAGTTTGCCGTGCCAATACAATCTTCTTTGGTGTGTGATATGCGATTTTCCATTTCATTGTATATGGTTTATTCTCTTAATTGTGTTTGTTGCTCCCAAAGGATCACCATTATCAGTATATATTAGCATTCACACTAGCGTTCGTTTAGTGCAGTGTGGCGGCTGTAAAAAGTCTCTCCGTGCTACGAATCACTAGTGTTATTTTGACTGGGCCTTTCCAATATAGGTGGCTTTGAAGTAGAATACCGCTTAAGCCGGTGCTAGGGGGCGTGAGAGGTGTTGCTTCTTTCATCATTACTTCTCATGAACAGACTCAATAAAACCGAGTCTGCTGCTTTATTCTCTTAATTGTGTGTGTTGCTCCCAAAGGATCACCTTTATCAGTATTTATTATTATTGAGAAGAGCCCATTTAGATGCAACACATCAGATATCTTCCATAAAAAGCAATGCACTTTCAGAGTGTTTAACATTCCATCAATACCTGCTATCACGAAGTGTTGCTCTAAAAGATAACAAATGCAATAATGTACAAACCTGAGCACCGATGCTTATCATGTTCCGCCCACCAGGTATTAATCAGACACAATATATTGCCGTAGACAGTAGTTACATTCCTTAGTAATAGCAAGATCTGCATTTAGCTGTGAAAATCGTAGTATAGCTTTTGTAGATTGTACATTTGAATGTTGTTTAACGGCTCATCAACACAGAGAGAGGGAAAGGATACATAGGTATCCGGGAACCTATTATAGAATAGATTCCTATGGTTCTTTAACGTACTCGGAGGAGCATTTATGTGTCGACGTGCCATAAAACACCATTCATTCATTCATTCATTCATCAACACAGAATAGGTTATTTAGAGCCGCCCAGAGAAAGGGGAAGTCCGGGAACCGTGACCTACTCTTATTATCGAATATTGATTCTTTAACGTGCTCGGAGGATAGACCGATACACGATACGCCCGGTTTACGTACCCATCCGACGGACGAGGCTAAGGAAAAGTGTCTTGCCCAAGAACACACCGACGAAACTCAGTGGCACCACGTTGGATTGAACCCGGGGCCTCCGGTTACAAATCCGCCGAGCTACTGACTGCGCAACGCCAGATTGTACATACCACAGAGCTATGACTTATTATAGGGACTGGATGGACAGTATCCGGCGTGACTCTATCTGCACATTCCGGCGAGGTTCTGAAGAAATCTCGCAATGCCTGCATAAACAACCGCCATATTGCAATTGGCTTAACCCGAATTACCACACGTGCATCCTACCACTCACCAAAGAGAACAATATCACGCCGATCTAGTATATTTTTCTCCTCGAATAGTTCGCTCTCGTTTGAAATCTCTTTCCGTATTTGGGAATTGCCCCGTAAAATCGCTTGTATTTATAGGACACATTTGTTCTATCAGGACTATGGATAAATTAGCTTATAGTTGTACTAGTCTGGATTTAAAGCCATCTGTACACTATAATGATGTATTTCCTACAGTGTATACGTGACACATGGCACTCTTAAAATTTACATCAAGCATTAAAATCAGCACATCGATTGATAATTCCAGTATCATTTTGACTTTAAAACTGCTTGCGTGTAATTAAATAAATATTTGTGATTTCAATTGTCTTTGTTACTCTATCAATGTTTTGAACTGATGGTTTTAATAGTCGCACCAACAGCTATACGGTCATATGGCGACTTTTCCAGCTTCCATTGGTGGTGGAAGATCCCAGATGCCCTTCCGGGCAATTTTCATGCACGGGCGGGCACCTGGATAAAACCACCGACGTTCCACAAGCCAGCTGGATAGCTTCTCCACATGGGAATGAATAGGGGGCATGTGTTTACAACAATTTGTAGCAATTAGTATTGAAACACTAAATATAATTGTATTGAAAATATGAAGTATGTTTTTCGTTATGTATGTAATCTCACTAAAAGGAATGCAATAGGAAATACACGTTCAATAAAATATACATCAATCTCATTAAAATCATATCCTAATTACGCTTTGATACTCTCCGCTATAGGATCTGACAACACTGCCTTGGAGGTCA
Organism: Cyrtodaria siliqua; assembly: GCA_037043455.1. Classification (NCBI taxonomy): domain Eukaryota; kingdom Metazoa; phylum Mollusca; class Bivalvia; order Adapedonta; family Hiatellidae; genus Cyrtodaria; species Cyrtodaria siliqua. Next base: position 29,977 of record JAWPHD010012992.1, read on the forward strand.
CGTCAGATCGACCTTTCATCTAATCAATATTTATGGGAAGATCAACTAAATTCAACCAATGAAACCGCGCATTTCATATGCACTTTAGAAGATGTTCGAATGAACTGAACAAACGAAAATCCACATAAAACACATAGATCTATCCGAAAAAAGATAAAGAATTCGTGTGTTATTACTGAGGATTGCACGATAAATTCAAAGACATGCACTAAATGGCATGTTTTACATCAAAAATACGAAGAAAATCGATATTCGGAACAGTATCTGAAAAATATATATTCTACCGAGATTACCGAGACATTATTTTTTTTAAATAGTATGTCTTAGTACGTCTGACACGCGTAGCGACATGGACTATTGCGACATTCTGCGAGTGTAATTTTAATGTGGGTTCAACCCCACGAATCGGTCTTTTTTATTTTTTGTACTGCTATTGAATTCCGACAAACAATCTTGTGTATTTTTCTATATTCAATGATGGTTGGTGTGTTATGTTTGTCAACGCAATATTAGTTTGTGTTTTATAAGCTAAAAGTTACGGACATTGTCTTGTAGATTTTAGTCTTGTTTTAAATTTCTGAAAGAAATCAGACTATATAAATCATTATAATTATCAGACTTTATAAATAATTATAATATGTTCTTATATATATTTAGTTGTTTATACACCCGTTGACGGGCATTTGTTGATTTACATTTATACATAGTTTATATTACTACCATATTTGTAAATAGTTTTTTCTTTATATATTTACAATATGACCTGTTTTTGTGTCGACATGCCGGAAAACACCATTAATTCGTAGACTGCTCCACAGCGTTTGACTGTAACGCGACATGCGCCATCAATACCGACTAATTTTGCAGGATGAAATCTGATTGGCTAATCGTAAGGTCAATCTGAAGTGACCTCCAATGCAGTGTTGTCAGCTTCTTAGTAGCGTAGAGAATCTTTCCGTTTTTAAAGTGTCTGATATTAATGAGAGTGAATATACATCTAACTAAATCTATCTGTTCATAAACACATTCTAAAGTTACACATGGCAATCTTGGTTTGTTTAAAACTCACGGTTTCTCGTTAGATTTTCTATATAACTTTCATTTGTGCAATCATTGATATTAATTATTATAACAGTTCAAAACAAAATAGTTTTACATATTACTAACTATTGATAATATTGACTTGAAATCACTTGCCGCTCACCGCTGTGGGTTCATTCCATTATGTGAGTGTATTAAAGGGACACACGGCAATCTTCAAGTGTTTGAAACGGGCATCTTGATTTATATATCCTGTATCACTTTCACTTTTAAAAAAATCAAATTTCAAATATTCACTATGTCGTCTTATTATACTATAAGCTTTTATATATTAATTAATAACATGCAAAAATTAATTGCTTAATACTATTCTTATAATTAATATTAATGATTGAACAAATGGAAGTTATGCAGAAAAACTGGCTATAATATATTTGTTTTTAATGCATATCATATACGGATATCCGCGTTTTACAGATGTGCTGGACACAACGCGCTGTCAACAATGAGTCAATGGCATGAAATGCCATGAAACATTGCCATGAAATATTGCCATGAAACATTGCCTTATGTAAAATTCAAATTCTTTATTTCACTCAGGCTACATACAAATAAAGAAATCATGAGGAATAAACATATATAACGCAATGATTTATATTTTATGGCAGCATATCAATTTCAGAAGTTCAGATATAGAGATAATATAGGAATAAAACAGAGATAATATAGGAAGAAAATATACTAGCTAGGAAGAAGTTGAGGAATTTTCAAGATGACAACGAAAAGTGTTTGATATTAAGTTCAGTATATAAGGAAACAGTAGGATATTCCCAGTCACATACTTACAAGTGCGTGCGTTTACATGTATACAAATTGTCAACTTATTACAGACATGCAGGTGCATCATGGTTGTTTAAACAGAAAGTAGTACATATGTTATCATGTTAAATTTGCCACCACATTTATAATGAACACTGTTGTTATTGAACGCAAAAAAGAAAAACAGAAAAAAAAAGAAAAAAAAAAAGAAGAAAGATCGGACCTCGCCGATGCATTTAAATATGTTACAATATAAAAGGTAAAATAATACATTTAAATGTATATGTTAAGCATACTAATAATAATAAATTTATTTTAATATACTTTTCAAAGACGTCAATTCTCCGCTTTATGATTTGAGATCTGTTATATTATGGATTAACATTTGTACTTATAACGCCAATGAACGTTGAATAAAGCCAACAGTTCGGATACAGTAGCAGCATTTCTCGATCTTCATCTCTCGATTTCAAATGAATGTATTCATACTAAAATCTATGATAAGAGTGATGATTTCAATTTTAACATCGTTAACTATCCACACCTGGATGGAGATGTACCTCGTGCTACCTCATACGGGGTGTATATCTCCCAACTCATTCGATTTGCTAGAGCGTGTAATGATGTTATAGACTTCAATGATCGAAATCAAGTTATTACAAGTAAACTTCTTCAGCATGGTTTTCGTTATCACAAACTACGTAGATCTTTCTCTAATTTCTACCGCCGCAACGAGGGCCTGCTGGTAAAGTACAACACCAACTTTAAAACACTTCTGTGACTAGGTATATCATAACCCTCATTTTATGGAGATATGGTCTATAAACTTCGAAAGTTAAAGGGGTCTGACGGGTTTTCTGACCGCTTTACAAATTTAATCAGGAAGTTCGTCAGAAAAGGATATAACCCTTTGGTTTTACAGCGCACTGCATGTTTAGTGATTGAAACCTCTACAATCAGTCATTACGCTTCACTTTTCACTTGTGCGATGACTGGACTACCTCTTGGGACTCCATGATTGTACCTACTGAAACCCCAACTAAGGGAGTGGGGTGCATGAACTTTCGTCCCTCGAGTTTTCTGATCGTACCCTAGATTGGTTTTCTCTTTAGCTGCAGCTATTATGGTTGTTCAGTACGATTCAGGATACATCCTGAGATGTTTATTATTTTTTTGTATGTGTTTCTTTAGTTAGTTTCTCTGGATGTGGACTTTATTTTTAGAGAATTCCTTCTGATGGGATGTAGTTTTGTTTACACTGTCTTGTCTATTTGGGCGCTGAAGACAGGATAATAGCGAGGATTGTGCGCATATAAAATTGATTCAAGCTAACCAGTAGGCCTTATTGCCTACTGACCGTTCCAAGTCGGTAAACCTGTCTTCACTACCCTTTCTGTTGTTTTTTTGTCTCCTTCATTGTATTTTCAAGTCTTTGTTTGCAGTACAGTGCGGACCTACGATGCCATTGCGTTCGGACGCTGTGGTTTCTATAGGACCCTATATCTCATTTTTGCAAGGATTCTGTACTGTGTGTTGGTTTTCGCTGTTCATCAGACTTTCGAATTGTATTACACTAGGGTATTTATGACAGTATTGTTTTGACATACATTATTCTATGATTTTTAAAATGATGACATTGTATAATATAATAATTTTATTATTATTACACAGTGTAGGTAACGTTCATTTCCCGAACTGAATTGGTAGTGTGTGGTTTCTAGTTCTAAATGTTGTGAGAACTCTACAGTTGTAAGTAGAAAGACATGAGATAAAATTATTTAACTTGTATTTAAATGGTTATTTTAATTAGTATTTGTGTGCATACACTTTATGCAACGTATGAAGGTTAAGTTTGAATGCAAACATTTAATATTTAAAAACAATATTGCCTTTATTGATCAATTACTGATTTGTTCTGTCATTTGTCATTTGTAAATTTGTATATACTAGAGGGCATCATATTAGTTTATAACTAAATGTGTTACCCTCTGTAAATAAATAAAGACTAAAGACTAGACTATTATTTAACTTGAACACTTTTTTAAACAATATATAGTTACTACATCTTGACGATCTACTGATAACATCATTGGCATTTTGAATAAACTGCTGATCGGTTAGCCTTCGCCTAAAAGATAGTGCGAACCATTTCACAGTCATTTCGTATTGGGATTGCCATATATTACCATAACCATTTGGACCTTTGTCTTGTTCGTGTGCCTGCGTCCAGCGTGGGTATTCTCCCTGGCGGAGGTATGTCTGATGCGAAACTTCATCCTTCATCCTTCATCTCATCGTCCACACCGTTTTCAGTCTAAATATAACCTAATAACATGTGTTAAAGGGACCAACAATCGCATGCTATTTAGTTACTTATAAACGGATACACCCTCTCGGGTTCATAATTAACGTATCGACATTTGAGTACGATAACTGGCCTTACTTCTACAAAAGTAATGTAACCCTTCTTTGATCGCAGATTTTACCATCTGTAGGATGACCGTCACAGCGCATTGCCCGCTTAAGGTTGTTGGCCACATGCAGCACAGCTGAACATAGATTAATACGAAATACACATAAATGCCATTCTATGATGGAATAAATTGGTCATTTTGTATAATTATGTTATGGTTATAAACGTTGCAAAGCGTATTGAAGTGGCGAGATAAGCACTTAATGAGATTGATGTATATTTTAATGAACGTGTACTTCCTATTACATTCCTTTTAGTGAGATTACATGCATAACGAAAAACATACATCATATTTCCAATGCAATTATATTTAGTGTTTCACTACTAATTGTTACAAATTGTTGTAAATACATGTCCCCCATTCCCATGTGGATGTATTAAGTCGAAGTAGCTATAATATATTTGTTTTTATAGCATACCAGATACGGCTATCCGCGTGTTACAGATGTGCTGGACAGCACGGGCTGTCAACAATGAGTCGATGGCAAGAAACATTGCCTTAAGTCAAATGGCATGAAACATTGCCTTATGTCAAATGGCATTAAACATTGCCTTAAGTCAAATGGCATGAAACATTGCCTTAAGTCAAATGGCATGAAACATTGCCTTATGTCAAATGGCATTAAACATTGCCTTATGTCAAATTCAAATTCTTTATTTCACTCAGGCTACATACAAATAAAGAAATCATGAGGTATAAACATATATAACGCAATGATTTATATTTTATGGCAGCATATCAATATCAGAGATTAACATAGATTAATACAAAATACACATAAATGCCATTCTATGATGGAATAAATTGGTCATTTTGTATAATTATGTTAGGGTTATAAACGTTGCAAAGCGTATTGAAGTGGCGAGATAAGCACTGCCTATAAATATAGGGATAACTTAAAGAGAGTTTGCTAATACATTCTTATACGATGTCTGGACACCAAAACAGTTTATGCAAAACTAGACTGTTGTCAGAATCATATCAAGATAGTAACGCAAGGTTTAAATAAACAATTATGTTCCTTATGATGGGCTATTATTGCATCCGTTCGTTCGTGCAAAAAACATTCGCCAACCATCTACACTTGTCAATGCATGATGTCCTTAATTATAAGCGAACGCAGCAATCCCGAGGTAATAATAAAACTCAGAGGTACAAAATGTCACTAATATGTGAATACTATTATTCAGAAAAAATATGGTTTTAGATTTGACTTATAGACGTCATCAGAAAGATTCCAATCACAGCTTGGCGTAAAAAGATAATGGATTAACCGTTTAATTACTCCCATCTTGGATTTCGTTTGAATTTATATGTTAACACAGGCATTAACTTTTACCCTGCACGAAATGGTAGCGAAATATATCTTCTTTTTTGTATTAAATGAAATGGAAGTCGAGTCATGCAGAGTCTCCTAACATTCGTTCGTCATTAATATCCTACAAAGGATATCAATCGTCCTTTTTTGCTTGGTTGTTTGATTTATTATTGATTATTCTAACACGACCTCCGCAGTCTTCCATATACACAAAGAAGGGAGACAGCTGTATGTTATTCCACGATAAAACACAGCTGTTACATTAATTCCCCGCGTATATTTCATCCGTTGGAAGCGCCACGTTACATGACGTCACTTGGTAAATATACGTCACGAAGACAAACTGAACAGTAATTTGAATGAAATGTTAATTACAACAAAATTGCCATTCTCCCAAACCGTGCACACCCACGAAATAAACCCATCATATGCACATGTACATATAACATTAATAAGCATCTTGAACAAGGTGAGAACGTTTGACGTCATACAGCGCAAGCTATATGACGTAAGCAATGACTTAATTGTTTGTCACGTGAAAACCAGTGCATTGAAACGCAGAACTTTGCATACGGGGGCGCCCAATGGAAGAGCCTGTTAACATAGCAGCCTTATTACCTTGACCTCCGAGATAATATATAGTGCCCCAACAATAGCGTAGATAATGGGGTAATTGTTGTGTTAGAATCGAAATAATAAATACGGACCTGTATTTTATCGGTGAATAAAATACAGTTAGTCGTTCGGATGCGAGTAATTAATCGTGCTGACGCACTCGTGATTTAATTACTACGCATCCGAACTCCTAACTGTATTTTATTCACCGATAAAACACAGGTACTTATTTATTATTTCTTAACTAGACTGTATTTAAAGAGAGGAATTGTTGTTAACCGCTCATTACACATCGTCTCAGTAATTTAGATAAGAGAGGAAGGATATATAAGAGTGCGGGACACATGTCCTACTCTTACACTGATTGACCAGTGTCAGAATAATGTGACTGGGGGTATCATGTCTACTACGGCGTGGTATTTCAGTGTGGCAGCACTATAAAGAAACCATTGAGTTAGCTGCTTCAAGTAGACATATCATCACATCACACACAAAAACACAGATAAAATTCCAGACTCCATTGTGCCTATACTCGTCGGGTAGGACGCCTGTCGTAGACGGACAGACTATAATCCTTAGAAATACACACACACACACACACACACACACACACACACACACACACACACTCCTACTCTTACTATCGAATAGATGCATATGGTTCTTTAACGTTCTAGAGTCCGATTCACGTGGCCGCATGGTTAATGTCTCCGTCCCTCGTTGAATGCATTCATTTGCATTTTAGAAGACCGCATTTGATGCTATTTTATCTTGAACATATTTTTAATAATAATGGCTATGTTTTTCCATATTTGCCATATCTATGTTTTACAATTTCCATGTTTTACTCAATGAAACCGAGTCTGCTACTTTTCTCGCTTGTTTGTGATTGTTGCTTCCAAGGGATCACCTTTTCAGTATTTATTGACATTCACGCTAGCGTTTGTTTAGTGCTATGTGGCGGCCGTAAAAACTCGCCCCAACTACAAATAAGTAGTGTTATTATTTACTGGTCCTTTGGAATCATCAAGCCCATTCTGTGTTGCTTTAAAGTAGAATATCGCTTAAGCCGGTGCTAGGAGGCGTGAGAGGTGTTGCATCTTATAATTACCTCTCATGAACAGACTCATCTCATGAACAGACTCAATAAAACCGAGTCTGCTATTTGTCTCTCTTGTTTGTGTTTGTTGCTTCCAAGGGATCACCTTTTCAGTATTTATTACAATTAAATTTATTTGTGCATTTTAGAGTTATTGCAGTTTTAGACACATTTATGATACGATTTAGTTGCTAAGTCTTATTCCTATTGTGAGCGGTCTCGATAGCTCTGTGAATACGATCTTACCATTGAGAGCTACATACCTCTGCTACGCACGAGTTCGCTCCCTGACGGAGGCATGTCTGATTGCAAACTTTATCCGTCATCTCATTTCTCTCCGAGGTTGTTGTCTCAGTATAACCGAATGTGATGTTTTAACGGAACGAACAACTCCATTTCATTTCATGTTATTGAAATAACACCTTTTGAGGGTTGAGGATGAAAACTCGCAACTATGTTTCACCTCCGAAGTGACCATTTTACCATTTACAGTTCCAAGGTTGAAACCTCGATTGATACTTGATTAACTATTATTTGTTGCATATATTAATTATTCATTTTCTCTCCCGTTCTATGGTTTGTGTTTATGGGTATGTTTATTGTTTATTATACAATAAATAATCATCTGGTTTTCTACAATTATCTCTCTCGCATAACTTACACAATATTATTATTACTGAACCCCTGCAGAAATATATGGGGTAAGTCAGATATGTAGGGGGACTCGGCTATTGCATCGCTCCCTATACATCTTACTGACCCGAAATATTTCTGTAGTGGGTCAGTAACAAACCCAGTAACTACTAATGTTAAATGGGCAAACAAATCTCATTACTTTTACCTATTTTTAGTAAACACGATGTGAAAATCTCATTAGCAAATATAAAAATCTCATACAATTTCGAAAAGTTAGACTTTTCTCTCCAAAGGGTTTTGGACCAGAGAAGAGATCCCTGAGTTGTATGGAGATAACATACTACTTCTGTTAACGTACATATTGACGGTAATGCATCTTATGGGCTTTATATCTCGTCAGCAAGTCATTCCATTATATTTTTATTTTCCGGGGACGTTATCGAGGGACAATAATGCACCGAGAGACAATAATGCACGAGTAATTACATCGTAGATTTAAGAATCAGTTGCAGAGAGAAATGCAGTTTAGTAGAATTATGGATAAATTTTTATTGTAAGTTGTTTTATTTACTGCTCGCAGCAAAGCTTGCACTATGTCACATAAATATACACTTCCAGTCTAGTCAAAATGAAAGTTTAAGTTTAAGTTTAATTTGAGTTCCTTTTGTATACGAATCATATGCGAATCATGTGAAAATGCAATCATATGTGAATGCAATCATATGTTTATTATATATGTCAACATTGCATATGTATTGACTTGTCACTGACATTGTTTTTATGATATAAATTATAAACATCGACATGAGATGTCTGATCTTCTGTTATATGTAATGAACATAATTATGTATAAAATGATTTGACAAGTACGCAAACAAGTCGTACAGGCATTGTAGTACTTACAGAACTCATTCAGCACAAAAACACGTAATCAAAACAGACACTAATTAAAACAAGATCAGAAACCAATGCTTTAATAAAACAAGTCCTACAGCGTATACATGTATATCACAGGCATTATCAGTAGAGTAACACAACAATAAATATGTCGCGATATCGGAGCGTTTGTGTGGAAATATGAGTATCACAAGTTTATGGATTGGAGTAGATCTTCTAGATTGACTGATGCACTTTGTAAACTGATTGTGATTTGATTGAATAGATGCGTCTGTAATCCTTATGTATATCACTTACGGTTCAGATAAGAAAATAAAGGAATTAGTTTTGCTGAATATTATCTATATTAATGCCGAAATGTATCATTTTTATTATTAGATTAATACACATAAGGAATAGTTCCAAAGTGGAAATTAAAAGTCCAATGTGTTTAGCTATCAACTATTGAAAACCAGCCGAAACTTACACTTTCATACATGTACTACTAGACATATTCCTCCGTAACCAGACATGAAAGCAGTTTCAAATGTGTTAACAGCTTGTTACGTCATTAGGTAATACGGTACTACACATTACTTTCTGTGTTAAGTGTGACAGCTATTGTGACAATTATTGATGTAAGGGTAAACATGGAACCTCCCGGATAAGATGCACATGCCGTCGTCAACAATACGCGGAAAAAGCGCGTTTTCCTCTTAAGCATGAGTCCATTTAAACGGAGCAAACCTTTGCAAGATGTTGCAATGTTGTTCGATATATGATCTATCGTTTTCTTTAATTGAGAATACACACATATAATTATCTAAAAGCGGAATACAAACGATGGCTTGTGATGAGTTTGAATTGAATTGAATTGAATGTTGTTTAACGGCTCATCAACACAGTATAGGTTATTTAGAGCCGCCCCAGAGAGAGGGGGAGGATACATAGGAATCCGGTAACCGTGCCCTACTCTTATTATCGAATACATTCCTATGGTTCTTTAACGTGCTCGGGGGATAGACCGATACACGGGACCGCCCGGTTAACGTACCCATCCGACGGACGAGGCTAAGGGGTGATGAGTTTTAACAATGATAGTAAAGATTAGTGGATCGAATGCAATGCCGCTAAACCATTCCAAAGATAAATTGACAAACACGATATAACAACGTGTTTGTAAACAAATGGTATGCTCGGTTATATGTTCCGGAATGGCTCGAATAAAACTTGTGCGACGTGGTCTAGTTCTTACATTACTGTCTTCTTAGAAAGCGGTCAGGGTAAACAGAAAGTAATTCTAAACTTTTATCCATTTTATCAACTTTTGTTTGAAAAAAACCCAACGTTTTTCTTAACTTTAGGATACATCGGCAGTGTAACAGACTACGATAGAGAAAAGTCCATGTTGATATGAGTTTTCATTTCTATTTCAGCAGTATTGTTTCAAAGCACAGCATGGTCAGACAGACAGTGTGTGAAGTTTGTAGTTTTCATAGGGCCACATATATGAGCTCCCATTAACAGTTCGTCACTATGCTTCCCTCTTTGATTGTGCAATGAACGGACATATTATGGACCCTATTGTGATGTCTACCTAAATCCTTATAGGACGGTAGCGTTTGATGTTTGTCTTAAATCTCGTCTTGTCGTACCCTTAACGGTTTGTTCTCTTGTTGGTCTTGCTTCTGTCAAATCATTGAGTACTTACTTTGTGGCTTTCTTGGCTTTTTCTATATTATATATATATATAATCATTTATGTGTTTTACTTATATTGCCTAGTAATGCTGTTTTGTTTGTTAGAGAATATAACCTGGCGGGGATATCTTTATTTACATTGTCCCGTTTATTGGGATGACAAGGTAAGAGTGACGTTTGGTGCACCCTAGACCATCCCTCAACGGCCTTTTGTGCCTATGACCGTTCCAATGTGGTAGCCCTATTGTCAACCATTTTATATTTTTGATGTCATATCTTGCGTTTTAATCATCTTTGTAGTTGTTGTTTGTTTCTGTGCGTGTTTGTGTTGACTGTGATCATTGAATGATACATTTCCTGTTCGACTTTTATATCTACTTTTACGTATTCCAGCGTCCAATAGTTTATTTCATGTGCTAAAATATGACGTTAATACATAATATATAAACGCACGTGAATATTATGCGGCAAGCTGCAATTAGGGACATTTAAGTCATTTGATTTCCTTGTGAAGCATACACCCACTTTGCCTTACTACATTATTACCTTCAATTGCATTACTCTGATGTTATTGATGAATCAAAATACATAACCTTACGATGTTGACACAATTCTAAACTACAGTAAGCAATTATTGTTTTTTTTCTCTCAATATTTTCTTACTTTTTCTGTCCTTGACTTCTGTATCTATATTTATATAAAAATGTCATTAGTTTCAAGGTTCATATGTCTGTTCTCGTGAATGACAACATCCCTGGGCGGGGTTACATTTCCAAATACGGAACGAGAGCGGCGATATATGGCGTTATATTCTTCTCGTTGGTGGGTTGTATACATTCACGTGTGTTATATGCGGTTTCGTCAGTTTAATTACGGCGGTTGTTTATGCAGGTGATGTCTTCACACACCTCTATTGATGGATCCGAAAACTTACCCACTCTATAAAAGAGTCACGTCGTAGCGCTATGATAAGTATAAACACCATAACAACTGTGATTCTCGCAGCTACTAAGAGCTATTCTTTGATTATCACAGCTAATGCAACTGTTGCTATTACTCAGAAAATGAAATGTTTTCTACTGCTTTCTATTTGTATTGTATATACTTGGTGCGCGGAACATGACAAACATCGGTGCTCAGGTGTGTACATTATTCAATTTGTTATCTGTTAGCGCAACATTTCATGATATCAGGTATTGATTGAAATGTTGAACATTCTGAATGTGCATTTTGTTTTATGGAAGATGTGTTGCATTTAAAGGGGTTCTTGTCCATGATTAAACCAAATGAAATTAAATGGGATTTTAGTCCCGTTAAAAAACCATAGTATGCTATATATTGGCACAGCAAACTCAAACGGAGATGAAAGAAATAATGCGGTTTCACATCAGACATGTCTCGGCCAGGCAGCGAAACACAGTTTTCCACTAGATCCGATACCATTGATTTTATATAAAGTATGAAAAACTGTCCGAAATAATAATAATAAAATTCTAGCATGCATAACCGCATTGTTATTGCGAACTGGGCTGGCCGGACACTCCATTTACGCTGAGGCCACACCGCGTCAGTGGCCGAGCAAGAAGAGAACCATAAGAATCTATTCAATAGTAAGAAAATAGACCTGTTCTCGGATGCCTATGTATCTTACCTGTATCTCTGGAGTGGCTCGAAATAATCTAAGCAATGTGTTGATGGGTCCATACACATTTTAAACTATTTCGCTAAATAGCTTTGTTTGTATATCGCATGGCAACCCAAACGATTTCTCCCAAATGCATGTCTAAGGTACGGCGCATTATTCCATTCAAACTCTGGATTTATCGGAACTGTAATCGGAAACGAGCGACCGCTTATATTTTTAGAATATGTCAAATATTAGTATCCTTTGACTAAGAGAAAAACGTTTAAAACTGCACCCATATTGACGTAACTAAACAAGTCATGTCGTTGTATGCATGTATTGATCTTCATGAACTATATCGATCAAAGAATTTCGGAATGTCATGTACACATATGCAAATTGATCTGTATTTCATTTTATATTTATTTTTTGCATTGTATATGCAATTTCAATGAGACTACCATTCACAAAATGTAGATATACAAAGTCGAACAGGAAATGTAGCATTTAAGGTTTACAGTCTGCCAAAAAAGCACGCATATCAACAAACTACAATACAGATGAATAAAAGGCAAGACATGACATCACAAACATAAATGGGTTTACCAGTAGGGCTAATTTCAAAGCAATAACATTTCATCTTATGTATCGCGTGTTACATTCCTACCGGCGATAAATGTTGCTTTGCATCACAATTGTCTTGTGGGATTGGAACATATAAACCAGACGCTTGCGCCAGATAGCTTCCCAAGTCAGGGGCGTAGCTAGACCTTTTTTGATGTGCAGGCCCGACTACTTCTATTGGGATCCGGCCAAGTTTCCCCAGAATATTTTGAAAACGTAGGACGTCTCTGGTGCGTTTTGGCGTAAATTTAAGCAAAATCTCACTTCAAAATTCAACAAATAAATACACTATTATTTCGTTGTTATGTTTTTCGACCATGCATATGAAAATTATGTGCAGGCCCTGGCCTTTTGGCCTAATATGCAGCTACGCTACTGCAAGTAACATTGCGCACATCAATTACTCATCATGACAAATCTATGGATTTTTAATGTACCCCTCAGATGATGTGATGTTTATGACCATAAATATAACGACATATCACTATTTATAATCTTATGCTGACATAGCCTATGCTGATATACTACAATATTTCGCGCCAGGACGACTTAATAAAAAGCGGCATAATTTGAATATATTGTTTGCACAACATAAACAACGACTTTACAAATCAAATAATGCCGCCATATCTTACGATATCGTTATGTATTTAACTACATTTCTGTCATGAGACCCGTGATGGAATTGTATCTGTTCTACTGATCAACTTCGTTCAGATAAGACTCTAAATTAAATTACTATGATCCAAACGACAGAATGAATGAATGAATGAATGGTGTTTTACGGCACGTCGACACATAAATAGGTCATATTGTGCGCAAAAATTGATCAAAAATGAAGAAATGAAGTATTAATTAAAAATTAATGTAAATATATAAAGATAAAACTATTAAAAAATAAGGAATGATAAGGTGTAATATAAACTATGTATGTAAATCAACAAATGCCCGTCAACGGGTATATAAACAAGTAAATATATATAAGAACACATTATAATGATTTATATAGTCTGATCTCTTTTAGGAAATCTAAAACAAGACTAAAATCTACAGTATCAAATAACTCTTTCATAGTATTAACATTGTAGTACCTTTGACGCTTAGGATCAAAGTCTACACATTCCAATAAGATATGTTTGACCGTTAACGGTGCAAAGCAGGGTATACATTCTGGTAATTGCTCACCTTGTAATAAATATGAATGAGTATAACGTGTATGCCCTATCCTGCACCGGGCTATGCCAACTTCCTCTCGACGAATGGGTCTACTAGAAGAACGCCATGGAGTTTATTGTTAACTGACAAATCCCAAGCGGTTTGCCAAGAGTTACGAATATATGTGTTAATATAACTTTTAAAATCAGTATAAGGTAACAACGGCCATATATATCACGTCAGTTAGATATAATTATTACTAAAGCATTTCAGAGAAATCAAATGATTTACAAGCAATCGTAACTGCCTCGCCAGATTGTTTAATCAGTAAAAATGTTCGATACATTGCCGCGAAACCTTCCGCTTGCGACACTGAACAAGTCACCTACTCTGACTACTCTCAACCACTGAACATGCAGTGCGGTGTCATACACCTTTTAAGAAGTTTAATAAAGATTGCATGACATTGAATGACCAAGGATCTTACGAAGTTTTAAATCACATCACCATAGAAGTCGGGTTCGTTGTGCTAGTCCTTGTCGCAGAAGAGTTTTTAAAATACTTTTATATTTTAAAAGAAGATCAGGGTTACAATAATAATATATTATAAGTTTTTCGAAGTTTATGGTAACGGTAGCCCTGCTGGAGTAGCATTTTAGTTATACAAATATTACGAATATTAAAGTTCACAACACGACTACAAGCTCTAAAAATACATAGACCCCATAAGAAGTAGCTCGAGGAACATTCCCATCTAAGTGGGGGATAATTAACAATATCAACATTAAAATCATCTCTCTAATGATAGACTTTACTTATTATTTCGCCATATTCAATAGAGAGATATAAATCAAGAAAAGAAGCGACACTATCATAAATATTAGCTTTGTTGAGTTGAAGTTCCTTAGGATAAATAATATTAGCTATAGTAGAAATGTAAATATGTCATCCAGATAACGAGTTCAATTACATCTGCCTAAGTATCGGATAAAAGACTCAACATGAAATACCTTTCATAGCATTACAAGAATCAATCTGCGACAACAGGTGCGCAGTTCCTACCCATAGGGATACCAACAAGACGAAAATATTATTTAGTAGGAAAATCAGTGCTTCACAAATTCTTGGCAAGTCCACATAGTCTAATCGCCTAAACTGCCGTATTAATTATCATTAGAGCCAAATGGATATGGTGTCTTTTTTTTTTTCATTCACTTTAGTTCTGCAATATATCTAGCTTTTATTTTAAAGCTGTTAGAAGCATCATTATCATCACTTATATATTCAACCGGTTGAACAGTAACGTTACAAAAAGTATGACCTGACTGACGAAATTGTTGGTACAAATATTTTTTTTAACTCTTTAGGATTATCTGCATTATATTTATGTTAACGAAATCGAACTTTTAAAGATCGACCTGTTGATCCAACATATTGTGTACCACAACTTGGTGCATTTCAAGTCAATCCATAAATGCCGTGTGGTGTGCGTCAATCAACATTTGAAGCTAGACATTCATTAAACAGTCTACCATTAACAGCTGATTTAAAGGTTACTTGTTAAAGAGGTCATCCTCTTTCATCATTACGTGGTCCGTGTATTGACTTTCATACAGCATCCAAGCAAAAACGGGGTTGGCTGGGGTTTGAAATAAAACCTTAATTCGGATTAAAAAGTTTGAATATTGTAAAATTAAAGATTTAATAGGTAATTTTAAACAGGTTATCTCATTTTTTCAAAAAGAAATTGTTTCCAAACGTGTTTTATTGTCGAAATATCCGTTATAAAATCCTGCTAATATAAGCTTGCCCATCGTTTAATGGAATTAAGGTGGGACCACGTAATGGATTATGCGATGACCGGACAGTTTGTGGAACCTATGATGACGTCTACCTAAATCCTTATAGGACGTTAGAGTTTGATGTTTGTTTTTCCTCAGGACAGGTGATCCAAGAGGAGTAACTGAAACGTTTGAGCCATTATTAAAAATCCTGGCAACATTATTAGAAGGAACATGAAACGAGGTTGCCGAATGAAGATTCAAGGTGAAAGGCGTACATATGGCCTAGTTCTAAGAAGTGAAGAGTTATGTTGTGGAATTTGTATTGATGACTCATTGTGTAACCGAAGAGGTGAACTTCATAGTTTAACTGATGCAATAAACTATTGGACGCTAGAATACGTAAATGAATTTTAAATTTCTCTTATTCAAACAAATTAATAGCAATCCGTAAAAGATACACTTTGCGATATGTTTTTATTATAACCGTGTATAACCTACTTTATATGAACAATTTCTAGAACATGACCACGTTTAGCACTGTCAATGCTTATATTCTAAATCAATTCAAATCAGTCAGGCACACCATACAATACAAACAAACATTACTATCATATTTCCTTTAAATTTCAACAAAGCAGTTGGAGAATAATACAAGTGCATACTATATTACATATCAATCGTCTCACGCTGCTTTTAAAATAATCACAAATGTGTTAATGGATGTGACTGTATTGGAAGGATAGATATCAGTTATGAGTTGCTTCCAAGGGATACCCTTTTCAGTATTTATATAAAATGCCTTATTTTGTACTTAGCAATGAAATATTCACCACCCTTTCTGTTGTTTTTTGTCTCTTTCATTGTATTTTCAAGTCCTTGTTTGCAGTACAGTGTGGACCTACGATGACATTGCGCTCGGACGCTGTGGTTTCTATAGGACCCTATATCTCATTTTTGGATGTTAGCCGTGAAATAAAAGCGGTATATATTT
This sequence comes from Cyrtodaria siliqua, assembly GCA_037043455.1. Taxonomy (NCBI): domain Eukaryota; kingdom Metazoa; phylum Mollusca; class Bivalvia; order Adapedonta; family Hiatellidae; genus Cyrtodaria; species Cyrtodaria siliqua. Next base: position 46,733 of record JAWPHD010012992.1, read on the forward strand.
TACACGTATGAAATTTAAAAGTACAATTCGAACAGGAAATGTAGCAAGGACCACAGAAACAAACAACAAATACAAAGATGAATAAAAGGCAAGATATGACATCACAAACATAAAAGGCTGACAATAGGGCTACCTTCTTGGAATGGTCTGCAGTTTATTTGTTCATATGCACTACATTTTTTAATACTAAGAACACTTTTGTTTTGAGAAAACTACAGTTAAATTTATATCATTAGTTTGGAATTGATCTAAGAAAAGGACCTGTATTTTTTTGAAAATCTCAGTCAAGTATTTTAGGAACTGTTGTCATTTACTGTGGAGTTGACAGTCTTCAGAAAGTTGGTCATTTGGTCGGAAACAACTTGATGAAAACAATGAGTCGTAGTTAATTAAAATCGGTCAAGTATTTAGAAGTTATGCTGAATTTAAATATTTACCTTACTAAGCCAATGACGTGGTCGAATATATATTTTTTAGCATACACATTGATTATAAGGATACAATAAAAAAGAACAATTGTTGTTGTGTCGTGAATTCCTCTCAAGGTAATCAACCATTACAAAGTTCACTTATCCTTCACATATATGTAAATTTATTTGTATATAAAATTATATCTCTACCCGGATACCTATAAATATAGTATAATGTTCTATTCTAGTCTATGTAAGTATCATGATCAGCTGAAAAGAAATATAAAAAGATCGGACAGGGAAAGTAGCATTCAATGAGGACAGTCAACCACAAAACACGGAAACAAACACGCAAACAGACAAACCAGAAGGCAAAAGCAATAATAAATGCAAACGACATCACAAACACAAAAGGGTTGACAATAGGGCTACCGCCTTGGAACGGTCAGTGGCAAAGTAGGCCACTGGGGGTTTAAACCGGTTCTAGGGTGCACCACACCTCACACTTACCCTACTGTCATCACATGAAAGTACATATTACACAGTAACCGTTATGCGGATTAACTTCCCCTTTAGAGTCATTCCAGAGGGCGCTTTTCCAAGAATTAAAAAATGAGAAAATATTCCGACAATTGTGCAATTTCCCACCATCCTACCATTGTTATCTACCTATGATAGTAGTCATCCCACGATTAACTATATGTGCAGGTTTTAGGGTTGAGTTTTATAAAACATATGTGATATATTCTGATTAGTATACATGCAATATATATATACGGTTATTTATATATATATATATATGCAATATATTCTGATTAGTATACATGCAATATATATATACGGTTATTTATATATATATATATGCAATATATTCTGATTAGTATACATGCAATATATATATACGGTTATTTATATATATATATATGCAATATATTCTGATTAGTATACATGCAATATATATATACGGTTATTTATATATATATATATGCAATATATTCTGATTAGTATACATGCAATATATATATACGGTTATTTATATATATATATATGCAATATATTCTGATTAGTATACATGCAATATATATATACGGTTATACATATATTTATACGGTTATATATATATTGCATATTTTTTATATTTATTACACATATACATCATGCTATTAGCATTTTGTAAGAAATGATTTTGAGGCGGCGTTTCAGGTTCCCCACACCTTTAATGGTGAAACATATAAAGTGTTTTCATTACTCGATGATTTCAATCTGTTATTCCCTCCACAACGACAAATATCCTATATATATGGAAATTATTTGTGTCCAGACGGTTACATTTCTGTAAACGGTAAGTAAATTCAAATAGACAGAGACATTCAGTACGGATATAAAACATACATAATTTGTTGATAGTCGAAACGAAATCCATTGAGACGTTTTAACATTATGCCTTGCATAAAATACAAAACCGAGATAGCGTTCTGCCATTAAAAACTAATCAGAATTTCATCATGCAGACTGGCATGCGATTAAAGTGTCACGACAGATGATGATGTGTCCATAAATGCCAAACAAGAGATATACACTGTATCTCAAGAGACATTCAATGCCGTTTTGTTCAAACTCTTATTAAACAGACAATGCGAAATTATATTAAATTCAGAAGATTTGATTTAAATGTGATATTATTGCATTGGTGTATACATACTAACGATACCATCGGCGTTTTGCGAATGTTGTTACAGACACATTTCTTTAGATGTTATAATTACACGTAGATGTAATGGTTGAACAGGAAGTGTATCATTCAAGGACCAAAGGCAACCACAAACACGCACAGAAACAAACTACAATTAAAAAGATGAATAAATGGCAAGATGGAACGCTGCGATATCATTCTTGTAATTTCGTACGAGATACTTCTATAGACTATAGACGTATCGTTTTAGATGGATTACGTTAGTACGTTAGTTGCGATATCATTCCTGTAGAGATACTGCTGTATACTATAGACATATATTATATATTCTGTGACGAATTATAGAAATTTCCCAGTTTGAGAAAATCTATAACATATCCCTTCCTCTTATGTGCTATCTCGCCTAGTGTGACGATATTACGTCACGAACTGACGTCATGATATTACTCCGCGCTGTCGCCAAAGGAGTGACAGAAGAAGGAATACTTTTGTCAAAAGACGATTGGAAAGAAATTCATCACAGAATATATATTATATAGTTTAATTAACATTTTTGTCGTGATACGGAAAATAATTCACTCGTGAGAAATATTCTTGCGATATAGAAACTCGTGCGAAAACGCACTCGTTTCTATATCGCAAGAATCTTTCTCACTCGGGAATTATTTCCCGTATCACTTCAACAATGTTAATTAAACTCTATATCTCTTTAGATGGACTACGTTAGTTGCGATATCATTCTTATAGAGATACTACTGTAGACTATACATAGACATATCTCTTTAAATGTACTACGTTAGTTGCGATATCATTCTTATAGAGATACTGCTGTAGACTAGACGTATCTCTTTAGATGGACTGCTTTAGTCGCGATATCATTCTGTAGAGATACTTCTATAGCCAATAGAAGTATTTCTTTAGATGGACTACGTTAGTTGCTATATCATTCTTGTAGAAATACTGCAATAGATTATAGACATATCTTTTTAGATGGACGTTAGTTGCGATATCATTCTTGACAGATACTGCTATAGACTACGTTAGTAACGATACATTATTCTTGTAGAAACGACATTATTATCTGTATATTTGCAAATGCTGCAATTACATATCTCTGTATATGGTATAATTCAGTAGCGACGACTTCTTCTTGTAGAAACCACACTATTATATGTATGTTTGCAAATGCTGCAATGGCGCGTTTCATTAGATGGTACAATTTACTTGCGATAAATGGCCTTCAGTGATAGATTTTGATGCGTGTCGTTCTCAGATCGCCCAGTCCGTTAAGGATTTTAGTATACAATGGTGTCGTAGAGAACATGCGGACCCGAAGGGCATTTTAGTGATGGGGTTTCCTTACTTTCTCGCTTTAATAAACGGTGCCTGAGGCTCACGAAGGCTCAAAAGGGAGCTATTGTGACCCGTCTTTGTCCGTCACACGTCCATCCTTAAACATTTGATTCAAACTTCAAATAGTTGTTCCTCAGGTAACTTTCTTTTTTCTAACATTTTCTAACATTAATAAACTCGTTGGATAAAAAGATAGGATACGAGGCTCTCTCGTTGGATAAAAAGATAGGATACTCGGCAGAGCCTCGTATCCTATCATTTTATCCAACTCGTTTATTAAAATCAATAATACACAGTCACTCATGTAATATCCTCTATATCAGTATCTGTTAATTCATAGCTGTATAAAAATTGTCATTTCATAAAACGAAAGTCTGCAAATGGGCTCAAATAAAGAAAAATATGTTTGGAATGCAGTGGTATTTTCAAAATAGTTCTATGTTTACTAACATTGTCAAAAAATATTATTTAGTCAGACTATGGTCTATTGTATACTACTTCCAGTTGTTATTGTATTTTTGCTGAACAATTTAACTGTATAAAAATGTTATTTTTCTCAGCAGGAGTCTGCAGCTGGTCTCAAATAAGAGGGAATCATTGCATGTTTGCAGTTACATGGTTATATTATTTTAAAAAGAGAAAATGAAGAACAAGATTTTGGAAGTTTTGCCCATGTCATACGAGGATACTTGTGATTTGAATAAGTCCTCAATCTGCACGTCTTATATAACGTTATCGTATTCCAATAAAAATACAGAAAAATCGGAAAAGCATTGGCTGACTACAAAATACAGGATAATCTCTTTCAGTGATGCTATATTCTATAAAACAAGACATTGTAAGAATACCTCACCCATTTCAGATTTTCTTCAGCAACGAACATATTCAAAGGCAGCTAGAATAGTAGCCGAAGTAGTTGAGGCTAAATAAATGAACTATGTTATGCTTCGAACATATGAAGTAGTGTGCGGCTTTAACAAACACCTGAAAGAACAAATACGACCAATAGCTTCTAAGTTGAAAACTCGAAGGATCATAGACTCGAGTAGATACGCTGATCAAAATTCCTAATTACTTTTGTATCTTAACTCATTTTCTTAGTTCAAGTGATAAGTATTTTGCCTTGACCAATAGTTGCACAATATTTATATTTTGCTTTTTGTTTCATCTTTAGAGAGTTACCCTCCTTTTATATGAAACCATGAACTATGCTGATAAAACACATAGCATGAATCAAAGTTCGCTTCTTTAGACTGGTAGTAAATAACATAAAAAACATAAACGTTTGACTTATTTGTTGCAAATGTTCCGCCTATAATAAAATGAAACATGGATAATCCTAAAGTATCTCCCTTTTAACTGAATATCGTTTGCAAACGCATGTATAGTGGTAATTCTAGTAAAACATAATTCAGCGTTAACATGAAAGATTTCCAAATATTAATTTGCAAACGCATGTGTAGTGGTAATTCTAGTAAAACATAATTCAGCGTTAACATGAAAGATTTCCAAATATTCATTTGCAAACGCATTTGTAGTGGTCATTCTAGTAAAACATAATTCAGCGTTAACATGAAAGATTTCCAAATATTCATTTGCAAACGCATTTGTAGTGGTCATTCTAGTAAAACATAATTCAGCTTTAACATGAAAGATTTCCAAATATTAATTTGCAAACGCATGTGTAGTGGTAATTCTAGTAAAACATAATTCAGCGTTAACATGAAATATTTCCAAATATTCATTTGCAAACGCATTTGTAGTGGTAATTCTAGTAAAACATGATTTCAAAATAACTTAGTTGGCATGTTTTAGAATTAGAGATATCGAAAGCTGCACTAATTAAAGTACTTAACAAAATGGCTAAGTACTCAGCTGTATAAATGTTATTATTATTTTCTAAGAAAACTCATCCTCATGAAAGCTTTAAGTATGCTCATGCAATCAGAGCTGACGATTTAAACTGATTAATTTGCAGTTTTTACCATATCATCTCTTATATGTAAATAGTTTTCACAATATATGTTTACATTAGCTTTTAATAACTTACTATTTCATTTTTCCATCCTTCATAATTTTTTGCGCACAATATGACCTATATAATGTGTCGACGTGCCGTAAAACACCATTCATTCATTGCAGTTCAACCTTATCTCCAGTTAAGCGCGAACTACACACAACAATGCGAATTTATATTCTTAGGTTGGTACTTATGAATTTTGACTAGTATACACATGTCCGTGTAACAAGTGTCCGTTGATGCTTATGTCTCACCTAGGTACCGGACTTTATGAATTTCTAAGTTGAAACATTTTTAAAAAGCAATACAGAGTTATAGAACGCGTGTGTCTAAGTGGCCTGGATGATACTGAAGACATATGCAAAGTTTGAAGGCGAGACAAACATACTCAACCCAACTAAACTGTGCATCCTATGATGCTAACTATAACATGAACAAAGCCGAACGCATTGAAACCGTACGTGACAAAACGTAATTTGATTTTATAAATGATTCATGCGTAATAATTCTATGAATATTTTACAAATAGATGTTAACAGTAAGGAACCCGTTGTTTCTTATTTAATATTATTCATATTACTTATTTTTGTTATTCCAGATGGCGTCTAATTGATAGATATGCAAACGATAACAAAACAACTCCCCCACTAAATTAGAGTTTGGATCTTTAGATTTCAGATTATAATCAGATTTAAAATTTAAACGATTATATGCATTGGCTTGTTTTCCTGCAATTTATGTCACTCTGACCAATTTTGTAGATCAGTCATTTGGAAACATTCTGTAGCTATTTTGCTACTCCTTAAGGACAATGGGAATACGAAACGAAACCAAGGAATAAGGCACACCAAATAATGGATGGAGTAATAACATTCCGCTAATAAATAACTGGTGTTGTGACAAATTGATTAAAACATTTCAATCAAACCGAGACTGCAATATTTTGTATGTGTCGTGTTCGGCCGTTTCCATGGTCCATTATCATACTCTTTGATTTAATATAAAGAAACCTGCATGGATCGATTACGGCTTTCACGAGCATCAACGAAACGTTCTTATAATACCACTTAGCAACTTAATATACCAGGCAACATGATGTTCCTTTTATTTGGTTTTACCTAATTAAATTACGATATTATATTTTGTTTCCAATTATTTTGACCCTGTTGAAGTTTGACTCACTGCCACAACGGCCTAAACGTTTTTATCGATGAAGGATGCAACCTATATATAACTAAATCCATGATATAAACAATTTTAGCTTAACACACTAGGGGATATACTATAACAGCCCGGCTTAGGTTCGAATATCGCGTTCCTATAAATATACTGAGGGAAAAGAGTTTAGCAAGTTTTTTAGATGAACTAATACTGTATACAAGACATACTGACATTTTGGGACTTTACGGGCTTGACCCCTAGGTTCATTTATTCGTTATGTCATTAAGATGTTCGACTATTATTGATGTGTGTTTAATAAAATATTGTGTCTATGGCAGTAGTTTCTTGATTTTACAACCAAAAAAATATTATTTCCAGGGTGCAACAAAAACGTGCTAAACTTTTTTTCCCTCAGCATATAGTAGCTATAGAAGTCGAGACGAGAAAAAGTAGCATTTAAGGATCACAGTCAACCACAAACACGCACAGAAACCAACAACTACAAATGAATAAAATGCAAGATATGACATCCCAAACATAAACGGGTTGACAATAGGGCTCCCGCCTTGGAACGATCAGTGGCAAAAAGGGCCGTTGGGGTTTAAACCAGGATCTAGAGTTCACCAAACCTCACATAAATCATCCCCGTCAGGCTATATTCTCGTTTCTGTTAATAAAAGAAAGTTAAGGAAATATAAAGTAAGAGGTTGGGTTTGCAGCAGTATTCACGAGGTCGTAGATGGAACAGCTTTAATTGTTTGTTGTTTTACATGCATGTGTTTGGTTGACTGTGTTCTGTGCATGCTTCATTTCATGTTCGACTTTCAAACCTACTTTTAATACAGTATGTTTCACATTCCATTCTAGAAATATAGCCTTTCATTTTATATCAATTATAGCTGTATAACATATGTCTGCATCAGTTTCGTGATGAAACCATTAACCATTTCTTCTAGTACTGTGTGTGTAGGTGTAGAAGCCAATGTATGTATAAACATTTTCCTATCTGGTCACATACCACTATTGTTTTGGGGCTGCTGATTGGCTGAAAAAAGTATAGGGTGTATTAGGGTATATCTTTTTCGAAAGAGCTATTTTCTGATTGGGTAGAATTGCCTTAATCATAACTGGTGTACATAAAATGTCAAAATAATATGTGTAGGTGATAAAAACAACAACAACTGTATTTGTTCTTGCATCTGGGCTATTTTATTGAGAAAATTGCAGGTACAGTAAATTGTCAGAAATTCACATTTATTTGCTGCGAGCCCGACGGTCAGCACCTTCATCAAACCGAAAGTAGGTGAAAGCATTACAAACCCCCCAATTATTTTCACTTTTTTAAGTGTGTCTAGGATAGTTCTTGAAAATAAAGTAGCCTAAAAGGTTCCCTTGGGTATGTAAAATGTGTTTTAGGGCCAAAAGGCTATAATGTAACCCTATGTAAAATGCAATAGTGGTATATGACCTAAAGCTAGATTCTGCATGGGGTAAAAGTGAAAGTAGACATACTTTTTTTCTAACACACTGATTTGAAAGTGTGAGAAATGTTGAATTATGTTGTATTTTGACTTTTCTTGTAACCTTTTTAATGATTTTTAAATATTTGAAAGTTTTAAGTGTGTCTAGGATAGTTCTTGAAAATAAAGTAGCCTAAAAGGTTCCCTTGGGTATGTAAAATGTGTTTTAGGGCCAAAAGGCTATAATGTAACCCTATGTAAAATGCAATAGTGGTATATGACCTAAAGCTAGATTCTGCATGGGGTAAAAGTGAAAGTAGACATACTTTTTTTCTAACACACTGATTTGAAAGTGTGAGAAATGTTGAATTATGTTGTATTTTGACTTTTCTTGTAACCTTTTTAATGATTTTTAAATATTTGAAAGTTTTATGATGCAATATAGGTAATTTAAATTATTTTATTAGTGTTGTGGACACAAAAATTAGCCATACCTGACACCTGGTATACACAATTGGCCTGTAATGCACCTATTTGACACAATTAAAGGTATATCTAGTAAGATTTAGTAATTTCTGAGGGCTTTGCATACAATATTTGGCAAAAATGTCAGAAAGCGACAAGCTGCGTCTGTCTGCTAAGAAGTCGAAAAGGCGCTTATGTCTGTTTTGAAAAAAATGTTGAGGTAAACTCTGACTCTGAGTTCATCGTGTCTTTACGGTTAGTGTTGATATGCAAATATTTTATGAGGTTTAATACATTTTACAAAATAAATAGTTTAGTTGGCAAAAAATATGACATTTTCCATTTTTTTTTAAAGTTTTTTTCTGCCCCACCCCCTTAATTTTAATGAATTTTCATGGATCTGTACTGTCAACAGTGCTTTTTGGCTGCATGGTTGAATGAAAATGACCTGTAAAGGTGGCACAAACAATATCTATTAAAAAAATACATTAAATTGTACAGTTACATGAAATCTTGTGTAATGAGCATATTGTAAAACATGGCATGGCCTTAAGAATGGAGTTGGGGAGGATATTCTCAGAATTATTTTTTGTCATTTTTAAAGTGAAAAGTTGCATTTTCTTGATGGTTTCACATATGGAAACTGCTGCATAATGTTAATTAATCCATTTGAAGGCAGATTTTGAATATATACAAAAACCGTGGCATTTTTATGGTAAAATCTGCTATTTTGAGCCCTGAAAATCACAAATATCATTTTTCAGTAGAAATGATTTTCAAGAGAGCTTCAACTGGTTGAAAATCACATGTTATTGATGAAATCCATTCAAAATCAAGTTATTTGAAACAAAAGATTGGAACGGTTGTCGAGATATGGCATTTTGAAGATTCTGGATTTACGCGTAAAAATCGCATGAATTTGACATCAGCCAAAGCCCTTTAAAGCTCTCATATTTTGTAAAAAAGTATTTTTTTCTAAAAACAAAAGACCCCATTTTCCTCAGAATGAATGTATGAAACAATTTAGCCAGAAAAAACAAATTTCAGTTAGGTTTGAATGTCTATTTAGGTCACATACCACTATTGTTTTGGGGCTGCTGATTGGCTGAAAAAAGTATAGGGTGTATTAGGGTATATCTTTTTCGAAAGAGCTATTTTCTGATTGGGTAGAATTGCCTTAATCATAACTGGTGTACATAAAATGTCAAAATAATATGTGTAGGTGATAAAAAAACAAACAAACTGTATTTGTTCTTGCATCTGGGCTATTTTATTGAGAAAATTGCAGGTATAGTAAATTGTCAGAAATTCACATTTATTTGCTGCGAGCCCGACGGTCAGCACCTTCATCAAACCGAAAGTAGGTGAAAGCATTACAAAACCCCCAATTATTTTCACTTTTTTAAGTGTGTCTAGGATAGTTCTTGAAAATAAAGTAGCCTAAAAGGTTCCCTTGGGTATGTAAAATGTGTTTTAGGGCCAAAAGGCTATAATGTAACCCTATGTAAAATGCAATAGTGGTATATGACCTAAAGCTAGATTCTGCATGGGGTAAAAGTGAAAGTAGACATACTTTTTTTCTAACACACTGATTTGAAAGTGTGAGAAATGTTGAATTATGTTGTATTTTGACTTTTCTTGTAACCTTTTTAATGATTTTTAAATATTTGAAAGTTTTAAGTGTGTCTAGGATAGTTCTTGAAAATAAAGTAGCCTAAAAGGTTCCCTTGGGTATGTAAAATGTGTTTTAGGGCCAAAAGGCTATAATGTAACCCTATGTAAAATGCAATAGTGGTATATGACCATCTTGCGTTTATTCATGATAGCTTGAAAAATTACCTTTGTTTATGAAATGTAGACACTCACGCCCGACAGGAAGTAAAGTCTTCGCAGAATGCAGGCATCCAAACTGTGCTTTTAAACCAACAAATATATCCAATATATATATAGAGTTTTAGAGATACGGGCCCGCGTCGTAGTTGGATTAGAGGCTGTGTCCTTGGTGATTCGTAAATACGTTCGCTATATGTGTGTAATATCAAACACATATTATGGTTGTCAGTATATAGAGGTACCGCCTTGGTAAATGATCCGCTTTGTGCTTTAACAAGTTCTGTGTAACACCAATCTTCATCTACCTTATTGTCCTCCCAAAACAACCGGACAATGTTAGCCATTACGCTGTTTCACTTAATTCTTTCGCTGCCGCAGTAAAAAACATCATTTTTTTGCAGGAAAACCCAGATGAGTCTGTATCTAATGTGCTGGCTGATTATGATGTACACTGTTTACCAATCTGTAAGAGTCAATAACACGTTACATATAAAATAGCACCAGAATGTTTGAATTAAACTTTTAGTGGACGACATTTGAAATTTTACGGCGAAAGGGATAAAGGGTTAAACTAAAACCAGCCCTACCATTTATATGCTGAATGTCAAGCAATGTACTGAAGCTTACAGTACCATATTTATGAAGTCCTTGGTGTGACCCTTCAAGGCGGAGGTTATACTTTTTCACCACAGCAACGAATAATTCAGAACCGCTAGGTTATAACAACATCTGCTGTGTGTCATAACCGTTACGTGTATAACAACATATGCTGTATGTCAGAACCGTTACGTGTATACCAACATCTGATGTGTGTCAGGACCGTTACGTGTATAACAACATCTGCTGTGTGTCAGAACCGTTACGTGTATAACAAGATGTGCTTTGTGTCAGGATCGTTACGTGTATATCAACATCTGATGTGTGTCAGAACCGTTACGTGTATAACAACATATGCTGTGTGTCAGAACCGTTACGTGTATACCAACATCTGATGTGTGTCAGACCCGTTACGTGTATAACAACACCTGCTGTGTGTCAGAACCGTTACGTGTATATCAACATATGCTGTGTGTCAGAATCGTTACATGTATAACAACATATGCTGTGTATCAGAACCGTTGCGTGTATAACAACATATGCTGTGTGTCAGAACCGTTACGTGTATAACAACATATGATGTGTGTCAGAACCCTTGCGTGTATAACAACATCTGCTGTGTCAGACATGTTATTACACACTAAATGACACCTGACTTAACCGCTGCTCCCAACTAAATTCCATTATGTTTATTTCGCTCTTCGGGGCATTTAATTTTATTAGATACTGGGACCATATGCCGTACGACATGGGGAAACACTAAACTCCATGTCCACCGCCGTATGCATGCCATCTTCGGGATGGTTAATATTTTGTACTATTGATTTTATTAATATTGAGTTCTGCTCAACCCGGGGCTAGAGGGCGTGAGCGGTAGCTAGCATATTTCACTACCGCTCATGAACAGTCTCAGTCAAACCGAGACTGCAACATTTCGTATGTGTCGTTTTCGGCCGTTACCAAAGGTCCATTATCATACTCTTTTTTTAAATCTGTATTACATCAAAGTAAATCCTAATATAGTTTAACCTTATAAAGATACAAAAAGAGTTCTACTGCATAAACATACATTTAAACATATTTAGAAAATATAAGTGTCTGACCTATGAAAGAAAATACAAAGCGATTTAGAAGACTCCTGCTGAGACGTTTCATAAAGTACTGGGTTAATGCTACGAGGTGCAACGACATGACATATTAATATCGTGTTATAATGGATTTAGAATACCACTTTTAAGTTAGTTTCTTACGTGTACATGCACATCTGCACTTTTCTCACATTAAGATCAAAGCAGTATATTTCAATTTACTTCAAATATTATAATAAAATATGATAGTCAAAACATTCATCTACAATAACCTCAGCTTGTTCAGGGATTACTTACTTGACGGGACATTTAATAAAAAGCAGTAAATAATATTCCGATTCAGCAGTACCTGTTATCATCAATATCTAGTTCTATAACTGACCTATTCGTCTAAAGGATTTAAGCATATTTGTTCACATATGGCATGGCCCATTGAATAGCCTGGCGGACTTAAAATCCTTTGGAACTGCGTTCAAGCCTTACCGGCGCCATTGATTTGTTTCGTGTCTTCTAGTGCAAGACAGTTTCCCTTCTAAGCCGGTTGGAGACGACTAGCCGCCGGTTCCGTATATCGCAGTACAATATAATGTCGGTACACAACATATTTGTTTCAATTCAATTTACACATGAACATTACCTACAGCCTTTTGCTTAATGGATGTACGTAATTTGTAATTTATGAACGTACAAGTGCGGGGTATGTGGGTTCCTAATTGTAACTTTGACAATCCAACTGGCTGGACAATTCCTGCAACAGTTCATCAAAGGTGTTCACACTGGCCACAACAATACAAACATTAATCTGTAATAAGCCTAAACCTTAGCAAATGTCCCCGAGATCCTAGGCCATCATATCGTAGGTTTGAGTTCTAAATAGAAAACTATTTCTGTTATATTTCAGAACCAGGTTTATTTTTTTGCATCATTTTGCAGCTTTCCATTTATTGCTTCCCACTATGCTTTCTTTGACTGAAAAGGAAGTTAGCGTTTAATTTTTGTTTTCAATCTTGTGGCATCCTTACCGTTTGCTCTCTTGTAGCTCTGCCTTTTGCTAACATATTGACTACCTACCTTGGATTTCTATATGCGTGACATTTTTGTGTTTTTCTTAGATTGCTTATCAATACCGTCTATGTTGTTAGAGGATATATCCTGACGTAGATTGACCTATCACCTGGTTTAATTGGTACATATATAGTGTAAGAGCGAAGTTTGGTGCACCCGAGAAACTGGCTTAAACATCCCAGCGGCCAGACTCTTTACCCTTAGACATTTCCTAAGCGGTACACTTATTGTCAACTCATTCATGCGTTTTGTGTCGCTTACTTTACATCTAGATAATTAGTTATCCGTGTACGTGATGTTTGTTTTGATGTCTGGTGTTCTTTGTTGAATGCATATCGTGAATGTTACATTTCCTGTTCTACATTTACACGTAATTTTATTATATAGCTATTTGCATTGATTAGTTATACTGGATTGTTGCTTGCTTTACCGATACAGAAGCTGTAAACATTCCGCGTTGATTTCTTTCTTGAGGATTGCTTTTCTGATTTTCATAATCTCCAGAGAATTCAGAGATCAAACAGGCATTCTAAACATACATATAACATATAGAAAGAAGTTCGTGTGATGAGTGAGTTGAATGCTGTCATTTAATTCCTACAAAACGTATTATTTGGAGATGGTTACGATATGTTCTACGAATTTTACAACTCGCACTTAAGTAACTACAGTAATTCGTACACATTATGATTGCTGTTTATGTATATTGTGTTGTTTGTTTTCCCTCCAGATAGTCGCATGCATTACAGTAATAAATCAGAGTAGTCCGAAATTACTCAGTAGATTACTATATCTCAGTATTTCGCATATTGACGTCTTGTGGTAGAGCATGAGTCTTTTAATTATATGCTTTCGTTATCATCAATTTTGTGTTTTTATTTTTCCTGATCGTGATACCTATATGTGTACATGCATTGTTGCATGTTTATATAATTGATTTGGCCTGGAAGAAAGTTAAAAATAGTACAGATGTAAACATGTTTACAATGTATATGCAAATTAATTATGCAAATTCATTTATGATGGTCTGTTTGCATTGGATTATTTTATGCAAATTCATTTATGATGAAATTTGGGCTATTTTTATTGGACGGTTTTAGTGGGAAACCCTTGAGAAAGAGTCTTTGATAGTATATAAACAAACTCTGGGAGTTGAGATCAAATTTCAGTATTCTTCATTAAAGTTAATTTTGATTTGAATGCTTTTATAAAATATATTTGTGAGATATTGTGTTCATTCAAAATAACAGTGAAATTGGATATTTGGACTAAACCAGAATTATTGGAAATTAATTAAGACTGAAAAGCACACTTACTGTTTTGGGATTAAAAAGACACTTGCTGTTTTGGATTAAAGAAAACATACGAAACTACTGTTATAAAATAAGCATTACATCTTTACGTTTGTAATAAGTACATACTTTTTTCTAATGAAGAAAGAGCATGCATGTTTACATCAAACTATTCAGTTGGAAATGATGTGTATAGTAATGGTAGTTATACCCAGACTCAGCTTTTAAAGCTTGAGCTGTATTAACAAATAGTCACAAAAGCATCCACGATTTTTGAACCAAAAATATAAAATTAGTCATGTTTACACACAATTATTCTCTTTATGCTATGAAAGAGATTTTATGTTGAGTTTGTTACCTGCTAGCCAGGGTGAAATTATTGATGCCTTTAATAATACTTCTTGGTATCTTGATGACATACTCAATATTGATAATCCGTTCTTTGCTCATATGGTTACTAACATTTATCCACCAGAGCTCACGTTGAATAAAGCCAACAGTTCGGATACAGTAGCAGCATTTCTCGATCTTCATCTCTCGGTTTCAAATGATTGTATTCATACTAATATCTATGATAAGGGAGATGATTTCAATTTTAACATCGTTAACTATCCACACCTGGATGGAGATGTACCTCGTGCTACCTCATATGGGGTGTATATTTCCCAGCTCATTTGATTTGCTAGAGCGTGTAATGATGTTATAGAAATCAAATTATTACAAGTAAACTTCTTCAGCAGGGTTTTCGTTATCACAGACTACGTAGATCTTTCTCTAAATTCTACCGCCGCAACGAGGGCCTGCTGGAAAAGTACACCACCAACTTAAAACACTTCTGCGACTAGGCATATCACAACCCTCATTTTATGGAGATGTGGTCTATAAACTTCGAAAGTTAAAGGGGTCTGACGGGTGTCCTGGCCGCTTTACAAATTTAATAAGGAAGTTCGCCAGAAAAGGATATAACCCTTTGGTTTTACAGCGCACTGCATGTTTACCCTGTTTTGACCCCTCTACAGTCAGTCATTACGCTTCACTTTTCACTTGTGCGATTACTGGACTACCTCTTGGGACTCTATGATTGTACCTACTGAAACCGCAACTAAGGGAGGTGGGTGCATGAGCTTTCGTCCCTCGGATTTTCTGGTCGTACCCTAGATTGTTTTTCTCTTTAGCTGCAACTACTATGGTTGTTGAGTACGATTCTGGATACGTCCTGAGATGTTTATTATTTTGTATGTGTTTCTTTAGTTAGTTTCTCTGGATGTGGACTTTATTGTTAGAGAATTCCTTTTGATTGGATGTAGTTTTGTTTACACTGTCTTGTCTATTTGGGCGCTGAAGACAGGATAACATCGAGGATTGTGCGCTTATAAACTCGATTCAAGCTAACCAGTAGACCTTATTGCCTACTGACCGTTCCAAGTGGGTAACCCTGTCTTCACCACCCTTTTTGTTATTTTTTGTATCTTTCATTGTATTATCAAGTCTTTGTTTGCAGTACAGTGCGGACCTACGATGCCATTGCGTTCGGACGTTGTGGTTTCTATAGGACCCTATATCTCATTTCTCATATAAATGTCATCTTTACCTTTATTTCAGTGGTACAGTGGTCCGGAAACGTTTCGATTTATATGCAGCACAGTGCATAGAAATATATATAAATATGGAACAGAAAATGTAGCATTGGGGAATCATAGTCAACCCAAACACCTAACAGAAAAAAAAAATCACAAGGATAAATAAAGTGCAAGGTATATGACATCAGAAACATAACATGGTTGACAATAGGGCTACGGAACGGTCAGTGGCCGAAATGTCGATGGGGTTAAACCAGGTTCTAGGGTGAACCAAACCTCACTATTACCCGAGTGTCAGTAAAACAAAGAATAGTGTAAATGAATGCCATTATATATCCTCTAACAAACTAGGCAGCATTAATCAGCAATATAAGTATAACACAAAGATGATCATGTACTAGTATTATGAATATAAAAGACAAAAAAACTACAAAAACAAGACGCAAGTACCCAATGATTTGGCAGAAGCCAGAGCAACAACAGAATACACCATAAAGGTAAAGTAAGTACATGGTATAGATGGTATACAGCAGAACGACTACACTAACTATGAAATTTCAGCATAACCTGCATATGGATGGCTTATTAAAGATTATAATTGTTTTTAATTCCGATCTTTGGAGATCTTTGGAGATCGCTGAGCTTGATATTTACAGAAATCGGCGGAATATTCTCAAATATTTTTGATTTCGAATTAGTGGTTCCACTACTCCAGTCTTTAACATTTCTGAGTATTGTTTAATCACCCTTAGGATACGTTACCTACTTTTTAATTTAGTCTTTTGACTGTTACCTCTATACACAGGCTTCATAACCTCTACTCTCAACTAACTAAATTCCATTTTGTTTATTTCGCCCTTTGTTTTCGCGTTTAGGGCAACTCGTTTTGTTAAAAACTGAGACCATACGCCGCTGGCCTTGGAATGGTGTGAAAATACCTCATAGAAGGTTCTATGTTTACCGCCATATGCATACTATCTTTTGGATGGCTAAAATGTATGTACTATTGACTTTTTAAATATTGAATTCTGTTCAACCCGGGGCTAGAGGGCGTGAACGATTGCAAGCACTTTTCACTACCGTTCAGGAACCGTTCAGTCAAACCGAGACTGCAATATCTTTTGTGTTTATCGTGTTTGTTGATTTCCTGATTTCGCCTTTCATACTTTTTTATGACAAAATGTCACTTAACTTTGGTTTTAGATGTTGAGGTTAAGCGTTACTGTAGACGCTTTTGTATAAAGACATATCGTTAGTTTCGGATTGTCAGATGAACACAAAAGACTGATATGGTTGATTCATTTGTCAATGCATGATGCTCACAGTGCGATAAAAAATACTGTAACAACTTGAGTACGAACATAACCGTGAAGCCACAGTCATGTATCGCGTTCATGCAGACATATTCAATATTTGTCAGATCAGTATTGAAATATTATGAACAAAAGATTACGTTCGGCAACCTCATCGCTAAACACAGCAGTATTCCAATTAATTTCTATAAAGGAAATGGAGAATTGAAAACAGGAATAGAATATGGAGACAGGTAGACACCTTTTCTTCCAATTAATTAACAATATTGCCGTGATCAACACGTGACACATGTTTGGAAAATACATATAGCGTCGCAGTATTAATTGATCGTGCCCACAATTATTGTGTTATATTGAAGTATGATGGCAACTTATTCCATGGTGACACTACTTTTATGTTGGGTACTTCTCCCTAATAAAGAGACAACTTAATAATACGTACTATAAATTAATATACTTACTGTAACGTAATAATACTTACTGTAACGTCAATACCTACTGTAACTTAATACTTACTATAACGTTAATACTACTTACTGTAACGTTAATACTACTTACTCTAGCATTAATACTACTTACTGTAACATTAATGCTACTTAATGTAACGTTAATACTACTTACTGTAACTTAATATTTACTATAACGTTAATACGACTTACTGTAACGTTAATACTACTTACTGTAACGTTAATATAACTTACTGTAGCATTAATAATACTTACTGTAAAGTTAATGCTACTTACTGTAACGTTAATACTACTTACTGTAAGGTTAATACTACTTACTGTAACGTTAATACTACTTACTGTAGCATTAATAATACTTACTGTCAAGTTAATACTACTTACTGTAGCATTAATACTACTTACTGTAACATTAATACTATTTACTGTAACGTTAATTCTACTTACTGTAAGGTTAATACTACTTACTGTACGGTTAATGCTACTCACTGTAAGGCTAATACTACTTACTGTAAGGTTAATGCTACTTACTGTAACATTAATACCACTAACTGTAGCATTAATACTACTTACTGTAACATTAATAATACTTACTGTAACGTTAATTATACTTACTGTAACATTAATACTATTTACTGTAACGTTAATTGTACTTACTGTAACGTTCATACCACTTACTGTAACGTTAATGCTACTTACTGTAACATTAATACTACTTACTGTTACGCTAATACTACTTACTGTATTGTTAATACCACTAACTCTAACGTTACTATTACTTACTGTAGGGTTAATACTACTTACTGTAACGTTAATGCTACTTACTGTAAGATTATTACTACTTACTGTAACGTTAATGCTACTTACTGTAACCTTAATACTACTTACTGTAACGGTTATACTATTTACTGTAACGTTAATACTA
Source organism: Cyrtodaria siliqua (assembly GCA_037043455.1). Lineage (NCBI taxonomy): Eukaryota > Metazoa > Mollusca > Bivalvia > Adapedonta > Hiatellidae > Cyrtodaria > Cyrtodaria siliqua. The sequence goes on from JAWPHD010012992.1 coordinate 65,452, forward strand.
CTTACTGTAACGTTAATACTATTTACTGTAACGTTAAACCTACTTACTGTAACGTTAATGCTACTTACTGTAAGATTAATACTACTTACTGTAACGTTAATACTCTTTACTGTAACGTTAATACGACTTACTGTAACGTTAATGCTACTTACTGTAAGATTAATACTACTTACTGTAACGTTAATGCTGCTTACTGTAACGGTAAGGCTACTTACTGTAACGTTAATACTATTTACTGTAAGATTAATACTACTTACAGTAACGTTAATACTAATAACTGTAACGTTAATGCTACTTACTGTAAGATTAATACTACTTACTGTAACGTTAATACAACTTACTGTCAATACTACTAACAGAGACGTGAATACTATTTATTGTAACTTTAATACTACTTACTGTAACGTTAATGATATTAACTGTAAGATTAATACTACTTACTCTAAAGTTAATACTACTTAATGTAAAGTTAATACTACTTACTGTAACGTTAATACTATTTACTTTAACGTTAATGCTACTTACTGTAACGTTAATGCTACTTACTGTAAGATTAATACTACTTACTGTAACGTTAATGCTACTTACTGTAAAGTTAATGCTACTTACTGTAACGTTAATGCTACTTAATGTAACGTTAATACTATTTACTGTAAAGTTATTGCTACTTACAGTAACGTTAATACTACTTAATGTAACGTTAATACTACTAACTGTAACGTTAATACTAGTTACTGTAACGTTAATACTACTTACTGTAACGTTAATACTACTTACTTACTGTAACGTTAATACTACTTACTATTAAGTTAATACTACTGACTGTAAGAGTAATACTACTTACTGTCAAGTTAATAATAATTTCTGTAACGATAATACTACTTACTTACTGTAACGTTTATACTACTTACTGTAAAGTTAATACTACTTACTTTAACTTAATACTAATTAATATAACGTAAATACTAATTACTGTAACAATACTACTTATTGTAACGTTAATACTAGTTACTGTAACGTTAATACTACTTACTGTAATGTTAAAACTACTAACTGTAACGTTAATACTACTTACTGTAAATTTAATAATAGTTACTGTTAGTAACGTTAATAATACTTACTGTAACGTTAATCCTACTTACTGTTAAGTTAATACTACTTACTTTAATTTAACACTAATTAATATAACGTTAATATTACTTACTGTAACGTTAATACTACTTCCTGTAACTTAATACTACTAACTGTAACGTTAATACTAGTTACCGTAACATTATTAATACTTACTGTAACGTTGATACTACTTACTGTAATGTTAAAACTACTAACTGTAACGTTAATACTACTTACTGTAACGTTATTACTACTTACTGTAAAGTTAATGCTACTTACTGTAAAGTTAATACTACTTACTGTAATGTTAGTACTACTTACTGTAACGTTAATACTACTTACTGTAAAGTTAATACTACTTACTGTAACGTTAATACTGCTTACTGTAACGTTAATACTACTTACTTTAACGTTAATACTACTAACTGTATCATTATAATACTTACTGTAAAGTTAATACTACTTACTGTAACGTTAATACTACTTACTGTTACGTTAATACTACTTACTATAACATTAATACTACTTGCTGTCAATTTAATAACAATTCCTATAACTTAATACTACTTACTCTAACGTTAATACTACTTACTGTTACATTATTACTACTTACTGTAACGAAAATACTACTTACTGTCACGTTAATAATACGTACTGTAACATTAATACTACTTACTGTAACGTTAATACTACTTACTGTTACGTTAATACTACTTACTGTAACGTTAATACTACTTACTCTAACGTTAATACTACTTAATGTAACGTTAATACTACCTACTATAAAGTTAATGCTACTTACTTTAACGTTAATGCTACTTACTGTATCGTTAATGCTACTTACTGTAAAGTTAATACTACTTACTGTAAAGTTAATACTACTTACTATAACGTTAATACAACTTACTGTAACGTTAATACTACTTACTGTCACGTTAATACTACTTACTGTAACGTTAATACTACTCACTTTAACGTTAATACTACTTAATGTAACGTTAATACTACCTACTGTAAAGTTAATGCTACTTACTGTAACGTTAATACTACTTACTGTAAAGTTAATACTACTTACTGTAACGTTAATACAACTTACTGTAACGTTAATACTACTTACTGTAACGTTAATACTACTTACTGTAACGTTAATACTACTTACTTTAACGTTAATACTACTTAATGTAACGTTAATACTACCTACTGTAAAGTTAATGCTACTTACTGTAACGTTAATACTACTTACTGTAACGTTATTACTACTTACTGTAAAGTTAATGCTACTTACTGTAAAGTTAATACTACTTACTGTAATGTTAGTACTACTTACTGTAACGTTAATACTACTTACTGTAAAGTTAATACTACTTACTATAACGTTAATACTGCTTACTGTAACGTTAATACTACTTACTGTAACGTTAATACTACTTACTTTAAAGTTAATACTACTTACTGTAAAGTTAATAATAATTTCTGTAACGTTAATACCACTTACTTACTGTAACGTTAATACTACTTACTGTAAAGTTAATACTACTGACTGTAAGATTAATACTACTTACTGTAAAGTTAATAATAATTTCTGTAACGTTAATACTACTTACTTACTGTAACGTTAATACTACTAACTGTAAAGTTAATACTACTTACTTTAACTAAATACTAATTAATATAACGTAAATACTACTTACTGTAACAATACTACTTACTGTAACGTTAATACTAGTTACTGTAACGTTAATACTACTTACTGTAATGTTAAAACTACTAACTGTAACGTTAATACTACTTACATACTACTTACTGTAACGTTAATACTACTTACTGTAACGTTAATACTACTTACTGTAACGTTAATGCTACTTACTGTAACGTTAATACTACTTACTGTAAGGTGAATACTATTTATTGTAACGTTAATGCTACTTACTGTAAGGTTAATACTACTTACTGTAACATTAATACTACTTACTCTAACGTTAATAATACTTACTGTAACGTTAATACTACTTACTGTAACGTTAATAATAATTACTGTAACATAATACTACTTACTGTAACATTAATAATACTTACTGTAACGTTAATAATACTTACTGTAACATAATACTACTAACTGTAACATTAATACTACTTACCTTAACGTTAATACTACTTACTGTGGCATTATTACTACTAAATGTAACATTAATACTACTTACTATAACATTAATATACTTACTATAACATTAATACTACTTACTGTCAATTTAATAACAATTCCTGTAACTTAATACTACTTACTGTAACGTTAATAATACGTACTGTAACATTAATAATACTTACTGTAACGTTAATATTAATTACTGTAACGTTAATACTACTTACTGTAACTTAATACTACTTACTGTTAAGTTAATACTACTTACTTTAACATTAATACTACTTACTGTAACTTAATACTACTTACTGTAATATTAATACTACTTACTGTAACGTTAATACTACTTACTGTAACATTAATACTACATACTATAACTTAATACTACTTACTGTAACGTTAATACTTCATACTGTAACGTTAATAATACGTACTGTAACGTTAATATTACTTACTGTAACGTTAATACTACTAACTGTAACGTTAATAATACTTACTGTAACGTTAATGTTACTTACTGTAACGTTAATATTACTTACTTTAACGTATAATACTTACTGTAACGTTAATATTACTCAATGGGACGTTAATACTAATAACTGTTACACTTACTGTAACGTTAATACTACTGACTGTACGTTAATAATATTTACTGTAACTTAGTACTATTTAATGTAATGTTAGTATTACTTACTGTTACGTTAATAATACTTACTGTAACTTAGTACTATTTAATGTAACGTTAATATTACTTACTGTAACGTTAATACAACTTACAATAACGTTAATACTACTTACTGTTACGTTAATAACACTTACTGTAACGTTAATACAACTTACTGTAACGTTAATACTACTTATTGTAACGTTAATAATACTTACTGTAACTTTAATATTACTTAATGTAACGTTAAAACTACTTATTGTAGCGTTAATAATACTTACCGTATCTTAATAATACTTACTGTAACTTAATAAAACTTACTGTAACGTTAATACTACTTTCTGTAACGTTAATAAAACTTACTGTAACTTAATAATGCTTACTTTAACTCTAATTGGCAGCGCGCCTCTTCACGTATAGAGGAGCACGTGACATATGGAGGAGCACGTGATTAAAACTGTTTAAACGGGGTAAAAGACTGGCCAAAGTGTTGGGGCTAAAAGACTGGACATAAGATCGTGTTTTTGTATTGAAATTGCTGTATTGAAATTGGCGCTATGTCAAAGGTCCATATATTAGGTAACCGTTACAGCTACAACTTTGAAACTTTATACAGTTGTTTTATATCATAACATGACTCCGCATACCAGGTTTCATAACTCTGTCCTGCTTTCTACAAAAGTTATGCCCCTTTATGAACTTAGTATATTCGTTAAGTTTTCCGTGAAGTTTCACTTTTTAGCCAGTATGTTTTTGGAAAAATATACGTCTTATTGTCATCCCTTGATCGGATTCTACAGATTTGGTTAAGTTTTATGTTAAGGTGCACTTCTTTCAGTAACTATAACAGATACAGATTTGAAACTTTGCTTGAGCATGCTATTTCCTGTTGTCGCAGGCCATGAAATGCTGGTTTCCACCAAGGAAAATCTCATGATCAGCCCTACGTGGCACACACCTATAACAAAAATCAGTGTCAAACATTCAAATAAACAAACTGTATGAATCTTACCACTACAAACCACTTCTTCCGAATACATGTCCACCTACCCCTGCCATTGTCATAGTACACATTTGACTGATCATATCAGCTTCTTTTTTAATATTTGTTTTACTTAATTCAAACTACCTCAACATTCTAAAAATCTTAATAACATTCTAGAAATATATATCATCAGCAATTAATGCACACACTTAAATATTTTTTGATATCTTAAGTATGTGCCTTTGTTCTCAAGTTACTATTGCTTACTGTTGCCATATAACTCTTTATACTTTTTAAAATATTTCTACTTTTTTTTTGTTAAATAATACAAATTTGCAAATAAATACACATGTTTGTTTCCTCCTTTTGAAAACATTTTGTGCCGCCAGATGCATCAGTTTCTTATTGTACTACTAACTGTAACGTAATTTTTACCCGAACGTTAATAATTTTAAGATGTAATTAGACAAACAGCAGATGTTATAAATTCTGCGTTGTGTTGATTCAAGAATACCGGAAGAAGAAGGACTTGTTTGATGATTATAGTAAAAGGTTTGCAAAAGCGCTATCATAAACAAACACTGAACGGATGTATAAACTGATGAGTGGTAGGAATGTTAGAAGTTTATATTTTGCAGGCCTGCCAAAACTTTTTAACCCAAAATCCTGAGATTTTTAAAATTTAAGATTTAAAGCGCGCGAAGAACATTTTTAGCTCGACTATTCAAAGAATAAGAGAGCTTATGTAATCACACCGGCGTCGGCGTCGGCGTCGGCGTTGGTGTCTGCGTCGGCGTCGGCGTCTAACATCAAGGTTTGCGTGTAAGCTGTGTTTACAAGTCTATATCTCTTACATTTCTTATCCTAGCACAACCAAATTTGTTCATGGGCTTCCTTATAGCATTATCTTAAGGGCTGCATAAGCAATATTGGTTCCTGTAACCCATGGGCTCCCATGGAACCTAAATTATCATAGCCCATACAATGTGTCCCATTTCACATAAAATTTTGCGTGTAAGCTGTGTTTACAAGTCTATATCTCTTACAATTCTTATCCTAGCACAACCAAATTTGGCCATTAGCTTCCATATAGCATTATCGTAAGGGCTGCTTAAGTAATTTTGGTTCCTGTAATCCCTGGGCTCCCATGGAACCCAAATTCTGATAGCCCTTAAAATATGTCTGTTTAACATCAATGGGCTCCCATGGAACCTAAATTATCATAGCCCATACAATGTGTCCCATTTCACATAAAATTTTGCGTGTAAGCTGTGTTTACAAGTCTATATCTCTTACAATTCTTATCCTAGCACAACCAAATTTGGCCATTAGCTTCCATATAGCATTATCGTAAGGGCTGCTTAAGTAATTTGGGTTCCATGGGAGCC